>PVKA01015209.1:7166-50690 GCA_004027165.1 Ctenomys sociabilis
CCTTTGTGTGTGTGTGTGTGTGTGTGTGTGTGTGTGTGTGTGTGTGTGTGTGTTTACATAATCTGGATGGATAAGCAGGTAAGGTGTAGACTATAAGAAATTTCTGGATTTCTTCTTGAACTTTAAAAAAAAAAAACTTTGCAGGTACTTTTTAAGTATTGGCTATTAAAAAAAGAACTCATCCCTTAAACCTAGTTTCCTCAGATGACGTTGTGCCTCTGCTTGTTGGAGTTTTGCCTGAGGTGACGCTAATATACCATGAAGCCGTTAGAGCAATGGCTGCCAAAAATAACAGCTGTGAAATGATTTGTGGAACTGCTCAGGAGAAACGTATCTGTCCTTTTGTATTTTATGATCAGCAAGTGCTAGGAATTGTTATTTATAAATGTGCTTTACTCTCTTTACTGTATTTCTTCACTATGAGGTAGACACAGGAAGAATGCCACCTGTGTTTTCCTTCAGGTAAGAGTCACAAATCCAGGTCCTCTGACCATGCAGGACTTTGTGCGTCAGACCCCGCACAACTGAGTTTTCCTGTTTTTGTCATCTTGGTTTACTCGGCAGGGGCACTTTGTATAGAAGAGAAAAATACTCACGAAGGAAGCATCCAAAGAGGTTACTAGGTGTGTGGTTCAGCCAAGTGGGGGACTCCACGGGATGCACCTCTTTGTGTTTGCCCAGGGCGGGAAGGGTGTGACACACGTTGGAAGAGACTTGGCCCGTGGCCAAATAACTTTACCACCTGAGGTATGAGGCAGTTCCGACACATTGCCGTTCCATTGGGCTTCAGCATCACTCTTGAGAAACAGAGTATGGGAAAGTACACAGCTCTGCGCGGCACAGAGGATGATTTCTAATTGCGTGCATCACGGGGACCTCGTGGCACAGGGACCTCGTGGCTTCAGACACATACACAGAGTTCCTCCTATAATGCATTGGCGTAGTAAAAGCACGTCTACTGATACACTGAATATTTTATGAATAAAGCAAGGAAAAGGAAAAGGAAAAAGAGGGGTGAGGGCTGGATAATTAAAACAACAGAATATTGATAGTTATGATAACTGGGTGATGGGCAGTTCGATAGTATCTTCTCTCTGCTTTTGTGTAGGGGGAAACATTTTCCAGGCTAAGAGTTTCCATAACTATATATAGCATTTGCCCTAGTCCATTTGAGCTGCAAAAGACCTGTGACTAGGTAATTACGTTAGTCTGCTTTGTCGCTATGACAGATACTTAGGATAACTGCTATAGAGGAAAGGTTTAACTGGGAATCGTGGCACATGCCTATAATCCCAGAACTCTAGAAGGTTGATTCAGGAGGACTGCAAGCCAGGTCTGAGCAACTTAGTGACTCAGTGAGATCTTGTCCCACTGAGAAATAAAATAATAAAATAAAATAAAAATAAGAAAAGGTGGGAATAAAACTCTATGTGAAGTCCTCTGGTTCAATTGCCAGCAGAGGGGTGGGGTGTGTCATTAAAATCCATGGTCTTAAAGATTTCAGTCCACAGTCAGCTGGCCATTGTCTTGATTACTTTTCCTTCATTGCTGGGACAAAATATCTGACACCCCAAATTAAGAAAGGAAAGGTTTATTTAGTTCACAGTTTGTGCAGGTTTTAATCCATACTCAGCTGGCTCCAACATAGCGTGGCACATGGCAGAGGGCAGCAGTTCATGGAGGTGGAAAACAGCAAAAAGGCAGAAGTGGTGGCAGCAGTGGCAGAAGTGGCAGTGGCAAGCCTCTCTCCCTTCCCTGTATCACAAGACTGGAAGACACCCAAGTCACACACAGCACTTCATCTCCATACTAGATCCTCTGTCCTAGAGTTCACTCTCTGCAGATGACCCCACTGCCATCCATGTTGACCCCACTCTCTCCCTGACCCTAATCCAAACCATCACCACATCCTCCATCTGCCCCAGGGCAGGTGTAGCACTCACACCCATAATCCCAGCAGCACACTCATAGTCCTAGCATTGTATCGTGAATTAGTCACAAACTCTAGAAGTGGGCTGTTGCTTTTGAGGAACATAGTGATTACACATCATGGTAGGAGTATGTGCTGGAGCAAAACTGCTCACCCCAGAATTGGAAATTGAAGAAAGAGAAAGGGACTGGGATCCCACAACCCGCTATACGGGCAGGCCCCAATCATCTAAAGATCTGTTGGGTTCCTCTGCAAACCCTCCACCTCCTCCCACTCTGAGGAGCAAATGTTTAACACGTGGACCATGGGGTCACTATGGCTATAACTTATAAACAACAGAAATTGATTTCTTAGAACTAAGAAATGAGCTAAGATCTGACTGTGGGTTAACTGGACACCTAAGGACAGGGAGAGGGAGTCTCAGCCAGTAGGACTTGTTTTGAGGGCCAAGGCAACTGAGACCAGCGTGTGGGAAGATGGCTGGGATTGTTTCTCTGTCTTGTTAAGGACTTGACCTAGGTCCTGGGGACAATGGGCAGGCACTGAAGGGTCTAAGCAGGGAGTAGCTGCAGACCAATTTTTTTTGCTTTGAACAATTTATTTAACTGAAATGGACTTACATTTGTTTCTGAAGTGACTTCCATTTATTTATTTATTTATTTATTTATTTATTTATTTATTTATTTATTTATTTACTTACTTACTTATTTACTTACTTACTTACTTACTTACTTACTTACTTACTTACTTACTTACTTACTTACTTTTGGCAGAACCGGGGATTAAAATCAGGCCCTTGCACTTGCCAGGGAAGCGCTTATTCCACTTATTCCATCTCCCCAGCCCCCAAAAGAAAAAAACTTCTTTTGATACATCTCTTCCCCATGATGATTTACAGGATCTCCAAGCCAATATATTTTATAAATATTTGAATATTTGGGTATATACCTGCACAATACCTCAGCAATATCTTTCAGCAAGAAAAACACTAAACAGTTAGGACTAGATGTAATTACTAGGTACTGTGAAAATCTCCTGCAAATTTTTCTGAGGTAAGAAGGTACCACATAACTAAGAATCCACCCTTACAACACAGGATAATTTTATTTTTACATGGGACCTAGAACACTTAAGCTGCCAATTAGGTGCTGAATGGCAGAGCAACACCCCTAGTTTATGCCATGAATTCATAGGGAATAGGTTCCAACGACTCAGGTTCCTTTCCATTGGTCCTCACAAGTGTGCTTGCCTCTCTGGGAAGGGCAGGCTGGTGCTTCAGTTGAACCCAGGCACCTTTCTCTTTGGCTTCCTTCTTTTTCTGATCATTTTCCTTGACATATTTCAGGAAGCTATCATGACTTTTTGAGTGTTTAATATGCTCAATACACACATTAATCCTCTTGTCAGGTATCTTGCCCTTAACTTGCTTGTTTACAACAATGCCAACAGCATGCTGGGTAACATTGTAGACTCTTCCTATTTTGCCACGGTAACATTTGTGAGGCATTCCTTTTTGCACAGTACCCATTCCTTTGATGTCTAAAATATCACCCTTTGTAGATTCACATGTAAGTGACCAAAAGAACAACACTGTGTTTTCTAAAAGGCCTGGAAAATATATACCAGGTTCCCTTCCTCTTGCCTTTTGTGTTAGTCATTTTTGGCAAATTACTGGAAGATGGTGGTTCTGGCCGAAAGGAAGGCACAGACCAATTTCCTGATCTCATGCTACTAGGTGGCTGTGTGTAGAAGGTGAACGGTGGATGTGGATTGATGTCCCGGGAAGAGACAGCAGCTCCCCAAGACTGAGACTCCATGCAGTGGTGGCAGAAGCAGTAACAAAGGTGTATTTGAGAGAAATGGAGAATGTGATGATGGTTTGGATTATAGTCAGGAAGAGAGTAGGGTCAGCATGGATGGCAGTGGATCACCTGCAGAGAGTGAAGTCTAGGACGGAGGACCTAATGTGGAGATGAAGTCCTCAAGTGACTTGGGTGGAGCTAGAGGGAGACACTGTGAAGGCACTTGGATTTGTATATATGGAGCTCAGAGGAGGCATCTAGCCCTGGGAAACAAGCCTGAGCACTCTAGCATGTAGCTGATGTGAAGACGGGGGAGCTAGCTCAGGGAGATATACAAAGTTATAATTTGAGTCCTTTTCTATAGTTCTATTCTTCCGGATAATATACCTATTAACATATTCCTTCCACTTTTCTTCATATTACACAGATATTGTTTATTCATTCCTCTGTTGAAGGACATCTAGATTGTCTATAGATTTTTTTCCTATTAAAAATATGCTGCAAGCCCAGTGGGTGGCACAGCCTTGTAATTCTAGCACTTTGGAGGGTTGAGGCGGAAGACTGCAAATTCCAATCAGCTGGACAAATTTATGACTTGGTGAGACTCTGATTCAAAATGACAAACTAAAAGGGCTGGGGAATTTAGCTTAGTACGAAGGTTGTGTGCTTACACAATAAAAAGAAAAGAATACAGTGCTACAGTGACTGTTTTGAGAGTGTACAGTGTTTTGGATACATTGATGAGTAATTTTGTAGGCTGGATTTCTTCAGGAGGAGCCTTTTAGAGTTTTAAAAAACATTGCCCAATTTCCCCCCAATTCCACTGGCCTTCATTCTACTTTTAATTTTCTCCTACTATGGGGTGAAAAAGTTGCCTTATTGATAACTTAATATGTAATTCATTGATTCTCTACAAATTTAAGCATCTTTTTGATGTTTAGTAGCTATAGGCAATCATCAAGACAAAATGATCTTTGGCCTATTTTCTTGTGTGTTTTTTATTGAGTTGTCACAATTCTTTATATGATACTGACTTTTAACATCAATTTTATTAGCTGGTCAAGAACCAACAAAATTGATTTTTTTTTTTTTTTTTTAGAGCTGGGGATTGAACTCAGGCCCTTGTGCTTGCCAGGCAAGCACTTACCCACCTGAGTTATCTCTCCAGCCCCCTAAAGAACTTTATTTATTTATTTATTTATTTATTTATTTATTTATTTATTTATTTGGTGGAACCAGGGATTGAACTCAGGCCTTTGTGCTTGCCAGGCAAGCACTTATTCTACTGAGCCATTTCCCTGGCCCAAAATTGATTCTTATGTCTAAAAAATGCTTTTGATTTGTGAAAAAAGTATGAGAAATTCCTTTTCTTCCAAGTCACTCTCATGGCTCTGTGTCACCTGTGACCAGGCTCTGCTTGTTTTCTTTTGAAGCTTCTTAAAAACTCTGCTCTTGTCTCCTTAAGTTAGTGAGACACAGCAAAAGGCAAACTCTGCAGGGTTCCCAAGGTATGTGGTGACATTCCTAGGGTCTCTTGTTCAGCTCAGGCCATCACTGGTCTCTGATTTTTGTGACAATTTTGGGTGACAGTCATTATGAGCCAGGAAGGGATTGCCCTGGAATGTCACTAGAAGCATCTCAGACCACCTCCATGCGAGTATTGCGAACTTTGCCTCCACTGTCCCCTAGGTGACCACTAAAGGAAAAGAGGCTGTTGACAACATCACGTAAGCAGTTTCCACATCAGTTCCAGGATGCAGAGGAATTGTCCACTCTC
Organism: Ctenomys sociabilis; assembly: GCA_004027165.1. Lineage (NCBI taxonomy): Eukaryota > Metazoa > Chordata > Mammalia > Rodentia > Ctenomyidae > Ctenomys > Ctenomys sociabilis. Next base: position 12,676 of record PVKA01015209.1, read on the forward strand.
TGTGCTTTGAGAACCTGGGGAGTCATTCACATTGTGAAGCTGTGTAGCCTGATGGTTCAGGCAGGTGTGAGTGGTTGCTAGCAGGCAGTGGTTCTCCTGTGGAACCACAGGAAAGGAAGCAATTTTCCTGGCTGTACCTTCTTTCCCAGTCACTTACCTCTAAGTTTGGCACGTCTTTTATGATCAAACAGATTCCAGGTTTTAAGTAGCAGCCTCTTCTTCCTCTTCTTCTTCTTCTTCTTCTTCTTCTTCTTCTTCTTCTTCTTCTTCTTCTTCTTCTTCTTCTTCTTCTTCAATGTATTTGGTACAAGGTCTCACTATGCAACTCAGACTCATAGTGACTTTCCTGTTTTCAGCCTCCCTAGTGCCGGGATTACAGGTGTGTGCCACCACACCTGGTCTTGGTGGCTGGTTCAATGCACTGGGGGCAGGGCTGGCATGGCAGGTGGTGTCATGGATCGAACCCTGGTCCCTTTTTTTTTTTTAATTTTATTGAAGAACAAATAGCAATGAGACAGTTTCAAGACAAATTAACAGAACAGATTCGATAAATTAATACATTGAAAACTGTTTTCGTAATGTTTTGGTATCATACAAGGTGCATACATGCTATTATACTTACAGACATTGTTATAGCAGATGTCTCTAATCAGTGAATTAAGAGAGTATAGCTGTTTACTTATCTTATTTTTTTATACCTGAATTATATCACAGATTCAATAATTAATACTTTCTACCTTGTTATTGTCCTAGTGGTTGTCCATAGTACTACAAGCCGACATAATATCTTGTCCAACCACTATTAGTGCAAATCTTGCTTCTCACAGAATTATGCAGAAGCACAGCATATTTATCCTAACTGTACTGTTTATACACACACATCATGATTCTTCCTTTGTATATCCCTTTTTTTGTCTAGACCTGTCAAAGGTGGGCACTCCATTGTCATTAAACCAATTTAGGTGCCTGAGCTTGGTGACACAATCCAACACAGTTCAGCATTCTACAATAATAGTGAGTTATCTGAAGAAGTTGTCATTTACAGCTCAACTTATTATTATGGCCCCGCATTATATAACTCACTTTTATTCTTTTCTGCTGGATGGTTAAGACTGAGGTAGAGCAAGACCTATATACCAAAAGATGTAGCTAATCTGAATGTGATTCCCAGTGCTTTTGTTTGTTTGTTTGTTTTGTTTTGCAGAGCCAGGGATTGAACTCAGGTCCTTGAGCTTGCAGGGAAGTAATTATTCCACTGAGCTATCTCCCCAGCCCCCAAACCCAGTCTCTGAGCTTGCCTAAGCAGGCATTTATTTAGTCCACTGAGCTATCTCACTGGCTCCTACCTAGCAGATTCTGCCACTCATTGATGAGAGGATGTCAGCTCCTGAAAAGATACTTCAAATATAGGAGGATTTTCTTTAAAAAAAAAAAAAAAAAAAGTAGCTTTTATTTTTCATTATAAAACTTCAACTTTTTTCCAAACCAGAGATCTCTGTGTGCAAGCTGATTGCAATTTTTTTTTTTTTTTTTTTTTTTTTTTTTTTTTTTTTTTTTTTTTTTTTTTTTTTTTCAGAACTAGGGATTGAACTCAGGCCCTTGCGATTGCCAGGGAAGCACTTATTCCACTCTCTAGCCCCTCAACATTTATTTCATTATTAACAATAGTTAGCAGGATGAGTACCCTGGCTCTGGGGATTGTCTGCCTCATCTACTTTCTTCTTCTTCTACTGGTTTTGTATGTCTTATAGCACTTTATTGAGATACAGTTTACTTATCATACAATTTACCTATCCAATGTATGCAGTTCAGTGTTTTTTTAGTATTTGCACAGAGTTATCCAACTATGACCACAATCAATTTTAGGATCTTTGCAGGATCACCAAAAGAAACCCTTGTATACACTAAGCAGTTACTCCTATTCTTTTTCTTTTCTTTTTTTTCTTTTTTTTTTTTTTTGCCACCTCTAAGGCACCTACTACTCTACTTTTTGTCTCTATCAATCTGCCTTTCCTGGACATTTCTTATCATTGGAATCAGAGGTGTCTTTTTGTTTTCAAGCTGGTGAGCTAGACTGTTGATCTCCAAACTTTGAGCAGCGATCAGGTTGGCCTAGAAGAGGTCTGGGCAGTGTTGGTTCTCCTCCTGCTTGGATGGTCCTATGAGCTGGCGTTTCTCAGGGCTGTGTCTTCAGGGCCAAGTATCTGAGGCAGGACACAGCAAACTGAACCAGATGAGTCACAGCCATTCATGGGTTTGATCCCCAGTACCACATGCTATGCCAGCCACTGAAACCAGGAGTGATGGCGCACAACTTGTAATACCAGAGCTGGAGAGGCTGAGACAGGAGGATCACTAAGAGTCTGAGCTGTGTAGCAAGACCTTGTATCAAAGAAAGAAAGAAAGAAAGAAAGAAAGAAAGAAAGAAAGAAAGAAAGAAAGATTTCTTTTTTTTTTTTTAATGATAAAAAAAATGCCCTCCTTGTTGCTTTCTGGTGGTCAGGGTTCCCTCAGGGGCCTTAATCACATAAGAATCTAAATCACATCTTGATCCATAGAGGCAGTGTCTTTAAAGAATGCTCCCTTTATGATACCATCAGGTATAGGCCACAGCACCCAGTAATGTGTCCTTATTTTAGAAATAGATGGCCACATGGCCAGATAGTGGAAGAAATCCACACCCTGTAACCTTGACATGTCACCATTCTCTGTAGGATTGCTTTGGGTCTGGAAGCAATAACAAGAGTAATAAATGGATTATACATCAAAGTCTTTCTGTCTTAACTATAACTGGCAAAACATGCTATGTTGGGCCTCCCACCCACTTTATCCCTCGGGTCTGCTAGTATTTAACTACTTCCTTTTTTTTTTTTTTTTTTTTTTGTCTTTTTGAGACAGGGTCTCGCTATGCAGTTCAGGCTGGCTTTAAGCTCGCTTTGTAGCTCAGGCTGGTCTCGAACTCACAACAATCCTCCTGCCTCAGCCTCCCGAGTGCTGGGATTACAGGCATGCGCCACCACGCCCGGCTCTTAACTACTTCCTAATGGTGGTGCCTTACCATGACATAGGCAAGGTCCTGTGTTCAATCCCCAGCACTGTGAAAATAAAGAAAGGTAATGAAAATCCCAGTGTGCAGCACTTGCTATGGCAACTAGGGAAGCTCTGTTGGAAAAGGGAGCCAAGTCAAATGGCTTTCATCCAAAGGTTTTCTTCCCAGTGGTGTGCAAGACAAGAAGTAACTCCATGAATAATATCACTACTCTGCGCCACATCCTGCTATGGTTTCCATTCACTTCAAGTAGCGGAAGCAGGCTGGGAAGATAGCTCAGTGGTCTAAGTGCCTGCCTGGCAAGCTCAATGACCGGAGTTCAATCCCAGGTACCACATGCTGAGTTGGGACTCCAGGCACGGTGGTGCATGCCGTAATTCCAGCACTAGGGAGGCTGAAACAGGAGGGTCACTATGAGTCTGAGCTACATAGCGTGACCCTGTACAAAAATAAAGTAACAGAGACCACACAGTAGCCTCTTGCTTACTGCTCCCCTGCTTGGGTTGGCCACTTGGTCCCTGGGAAACCAGGCACACTCCTGCCATAGGGCCTTTGCATTGGCTGACCCTATGAAATGGCCCCTGGCAGAAGAGACTCCCTCCAAGTCTACTCAGACACTGCTTCTGCACTTCTGAGAAATGACTCTAGGAAGAATCGGTAGGAAGGGTGAAAGACTAGCACAAGTGTGCAAAGCTGGTCCCTAGAGAAAAGTTGCTGGTCTCTCTGGGCTTCAGTTTCCTATGGCCAAGAAAATGATGTGACTCCTTCACCCACCAAAAAAATTCTAACACATGGATGTTTGAGAAAAATGGGGCCCTGGCAATAGGTTGCTGTGCCGTGGGACCTTAAGGAGGAGGTAAGCACTATACAGGGTTAGAGGGCCAGGTGTCCTTCTCCCTACCTGCTTCCTGAGGCCAGCCTTGCCTTCATCTTCCTTGGCCTGGTCACTTGGCACCAGTTGGCTTTAGAATAGATTCCTGGGAAGGTTTGTCCTGCCCTCCTCATAACCTTAAAAAAAAAAAATGGTGGTTGGAATATAGTCAATGAGCCCTGTGTGTAGGCAGGGTCCGTCTCCCCCAAATACAGACCACAGTTTGTACCAGGGTCTGCAAGTGCTCCTGCCCACTGGGCTTGGGACCCAAGCTCTGCTGCCTCTGCCTTGCTATGTCTGGCCTCTACTCTGCCTATGATTTCCTATCCATCCCCGGCAATAGGACACCTACTTGCCTTCTGTTGCTCCTTTGTGACAGAAAAGGGCTGACTGTCCTGGAACAGAGTAGTTTCTTGATAAACGCACATTAAATGGAAAAAGCACAGGGTTCATTTATAAGACCTTTCTAGCTTAGTTCAGCTCTAGTTGGGTTGAGCTCTTTCTTATAAGCTGAGTACTCTCTTGTTTTCTTTAAAAGCAGTATTGGGCTGGGGTAATAGCTCAGTAGAACTCAGGGCTTGAGTTCAATCCCCTGTTCCAAAAAAAAAAAAAAAAAAAAAAAAGCAATATTAAGATTTGATGTTTATGGGTAGAGCGCTTGTTTAACATATGCTAAGCCCTGGGTTTGATCTCCAGCACCAAAAACCCAATAAAGGAGAGAGAGAGAGAGAGAGAGAGAGAGAGAGAGAGAGAGAGAGAGAGAGAGAGAGAGAGAGAGAAGGGAGGGAAGGGAGGGAAGGGGAGAGGAGTGAGGAAAAGAAGAGAGGAGAGACTGATTTGACATTTAAAAATTATATACCAGGGAGAAAAAGGGATGAGTCTTGTAACGCTGGAGATCACACACAGTCTCATGTTTGCTGAGCAAGAACTACACTATCGGGCTACACCTAAACCTCCTATCTTCCTTTTAAAAACAACTTTATTGTGGAAAAATACAAATGTATACACAAATAAAATAGTATAATGACACTCCCCATGACCTAGCTCCCAGCCCAACTGAACCCCACTTCCTTCAATACCATTGTATTTTCCCCAGCCTCCACCCCACCCCTGACTCATATCACACTGTCTATAAACACTTCGGTTAGTATCCCCAAAAGAAATTCCTAGAAGGAAAGGCTGAGGAGGAAATGAGCTGCTAGGTCCCACGTTCAGCCAGGTCTCACTGGGGACTCTGCTCTGCATAGGGTCACAGTAGTTGCCCCCCGGCTGCCTGATGTCCAAGTGAGACTGGCCCAGCCCCACCAAGGCACAGGTGTCCTGTAGTCATTTCCTTCCTGTGTTGGTCAGGGGTTTGGTCACCAGCTTGCAAACTCTGGGGTGTTTTCCCTTTTTCTATTTCCTGTCACTGTTTTGAAACCAAGAGGAAGAGAGCATCCTCAATCTGATAACCATGCATTTATTATCAAAGCTGATGTCATATTTATAAGGAAGTATAGCCTGAGATCATGCATATTGATAATTTGATGAAATCTAATATCTGGAAGGACTGAAAGAATCTGGGAGGATCTTCATTTTGAGGTTATACACAAATTTCTTCTGAGGGGCTTAGTAGAATAAGCGCTTCCCCGGCAAGCACAAGATCCCTGGTTCCACAAAAAAAAAAAAAAAAATTCTTCTTCTACATGGCTAATAGTTGAACAAAGTTTTCTGTGGAATGATATATGGATTATGGAGAGAAATTTAAATTGTATCATCTATGTACATTATCACTGAAGCGGGATGTCAAATCTTGTTCTTATTATTGATTATGGATTATTAAAGACTGGACAAAAGTACTTAACTTTGAATGCACTGTGTTATTTTTTTTTTTTTCTTTCAACTTCTGAAGCTCTGGGCCAGGTAGATAGCTCATTAGAATAAGCGCTTCCCTGGCAAGCACAAAGGCTGAGTTCAATCCCTGGTTTGAAAAAAAAAAAATTCTCTCAACTTCAGAAGCTCAAAATAAAAAAGGTCTCTGAAAAACAAATCGAAGTAAAACATGTTTTTAAAAGCCAGAACCTTTTTCAACAATGAAAATGCAAATAGCCAGGCATGGTGGCACATGCCTATAATCCTGGATCTAGGGAGACCAAGGAAGGAGGATTGATGTGAGTTCAATGCCATCCTGTGCTACAGTGAGTTCAAGGTCAACCTAACAACATAGTGAGCCCTATCACACAAAAAAAGCCCAATTTAAACATGGACAAAACACTTGAATAGGCATTTCTCCAAAGAAGATGTAGAAATAGCCAAGCAGTACATGAAGAGATGTTCAGTATCCTTCATCATTAGCGAAATGCACACCAAAACCACAATGAGAGGCCAGAGAGATAGCTCAATGGCATGAGCAAGTGTAAGGCCTTGAGTTCCATCCCGTGTACCAACCAAACCAAAACAATGAAGCCTGAAGTAGCTCAGTGGTAGAGCTTTAGCATGGAAGAGACCCTGGGTTTAGTCTAGAGCCCTGGAACACACACACACACACACACACACACACACACACTGATCAGTCACTTCAAACCTGGTAGAACTTCTATTATTGGGCCAGACAATTAGCTCAGTGGATTAAAGTGCCCGCAAGCAGGGGCAGGGACTGGGGTTCCATCCCTGAACCTTCAGTGCTGGCCCTGCCCTCAGGGCACACTGAGATGGCAATTGAGACTGGGTGTGGTGGTGCACACCTGTAATCCCAGCTCTTGGAAGGCTGTAAACAGGCAGATCACTACAAGTCCAATCTATAGTGAGACCCTGAATACCCTGCAGACCCTTCCCTAAAAAATAAATACAAAAAAATAAAAAAGAATGTCTATCATCAAACAAAACCCAGAAGATAGAAAGTAACAATTGGCAAAAAGGGTTTGGAGAAATTGGAAGCTTTGTGCTTGCTAGAAGGAATGTAAATGACATAGCTGCTGTGAAAAAGTTTGACACATCCTCAAAAAATGAAACAGTATTACCATGTGACTAAGAAATTGTACTCCAAGACACAGACCTGAAAAAACTGAAGATGGGGACTCAAAACAGGTACTTATATACAGATGTCATAGAAACACTGTGCACAATAGCCAAAAGGCAGAAATATCTTAAATGTGCATGGAAAAAGATACAGAGCTGAGTATAACAAGGTATATATTGCAGTAGGATACTATTCAGTCTTGGAAGAAAAGTCTGAAATGCTGAATGAAATAAGTGAAATAGATGCTAAATGAAATAAGCCTGATGCGTAGGCCAAAATACTGATACCAGTTATTGAAAAATCTTGAATAGTCAAATGTACAGAGACAGGAAGCAGAACGAAGCAGAATGGCAGTTACCACGCCTGTGGGGAAGGAAAAGGGAGGGTATTATTTAATGGGTCCAGAGATTCAGTTTGGGATAATGAAAAAGTTCTGGGGATGGCTGGTGGTGATGATTGGATGACAATAAGAATATACTTAGTGCTACAATGTTGTACTTTTAACAATAGTACAATGATCATTGTTGTGTTATGTATGTTTCACAATAAAAAAATGCAGAAGAAAGCTAAAGGAGTTGAATAAGGTGGATCATCCAAATATAAATCATGAGAACACTGAAGTGGCATTTCTCAAAGTAGACTCCAGAGCAAGGATTGGTGCTAGAGATAGTTCATACCTATTAAAGCGATTGACTCATCGAGTAGACACAACTGTCCTAAGTATGTATGCGCTCAATAGAAAGCTTCAACAAAAACTGACAGAACTCAAAAGCTAAATAGACACATGCACAATTATAGTTAGAGATTTCAACACTTCTCTCCCAGGAATACCCAAAGTGCCAGAATGGACTCAAGAAGTAAGAAAAACTCTAAGTAGCTCTACATCTACTAAATAAAGACACTGCCTTTAATATTTTTTTCCACAAGGAAAACATGGTTTCAGGGGTGAATTCTACCGTGCTCCATCTTTAAACCATAATGATCTTACTGAAAGGAGCTAGCTGCAGTCATTCTCCACCTGCTCTGTGGAAGGGGCACATACTGTGGCGGAGTGGGTGTCCTTAGACGTCATGTCACAGAATCCAGTCCCTTTATCTTAGGGAATGGGAAGGGGAGGCCCACAGAGGCCATGGGACTCCTCCAGCTCACCCTTCTGTGAAGGCACTGCCAGGACTTGGTGCTGCTCCCTTCTTTCACTCTAGGCTCTTCTTTCATACCTGATTTCAGAGACAGCAGTCAATAGGTCTGCAAAGATTCTGGTGGAATCAGGAAAGCCTGAGACATGGGCTGGGGAGATGGCTCAGTAGAATAAGCATTTGCCTGGTAAGTGCAAGGTCCTGAGTTCAATCCCCGGTACCTCAAAAAAAAAAAAAAAAAAGAAAAAAAAAAACAACAACAACAACAAAAAACAATGACAACAAGGAAAGCCTGAGATGAGGTGCAGGTGTCCCTGACTGAGACTGTGCCTGAGTTCATATATCACATTGTCCTTATTCCTGTTTGTAAGATATTTGGTGGCTGGGGTTATGAGATGTCTACTTTTTTAAGATTCCAGAGAACAAAGCCATACACAAAGTGAATCTGATAACATTTCCTGGAGCCTCCTCAGGGTTATCACTGTTCCTACCACCTTGTCCAAAGAGAAGTTTTGTGATCTCTTCCTATGATACAAAGAGCCCTCACATTTAAAGGTCCATGTTCTTGGCAGTGTGGGGTTTTATTTTATTTATTTACTTATTTTTTGCAGTACTGGGAATTGAACTCAGGACCTTGCACTTGCCAGGCAAACGCTTATTCTACTGAGCTATCTCCCCAGCCCAGCTGGGTTTTTATTTTAAACCATGTGTGGGCTAGAGGTGTTGCTCAGTGATAGAGCAAATGCTTAGCAAGTTCAAGATTCTGGGTTTGATCTCCAGGACCATGAAAAAAACTTAAATAATAAAAATATGCATGCTTTACTATAAGAATAATTCTATAGTTCTTTCTTTCTATATATTCAAATATTTATTTATTTATTTCCCTTTCTATTGCGTTTGTTATCCTTTCCAGGTTCTTGGGAGACCACGGGCTATGCAGGCCCTGCTGTCTCCAGTCTGCAGGTCCACAGGAAGTCTGCCACGAAAGACTTGGCTTTCATCCGTGTGGGAACTAGGGGGTCACTTCCTGTCATATTACGATTGTTAAATTTGAATAGTACTGATTGCTGGCACGAGGTGGTATCTCTAAAACTTGCTTTAAATATTAAAGATTTATTATGACCACTTCGGGTAAACAAGCAAAGTATGTCATCATTTCCCAGTCTTGCCTAATTGCTTTCATTTCTTCAGACTCTCTTTCGGTCTTTCCTCTCACGGATCCATGTTTTATGTTGTGATTATCATATATGGACAGTTTGATGTCATTCTTCTCAGCCTTGTTTGTAAATATCTATTTCTGCAACTTGACAAAAGGTTCTACAGAGTGTCTACACCTCGCTGCATGCTCACTGGGGAAAGACTGAGTGCCTTTCCTCTGAGAACTGAACAAGGGGCGGATGTCCAGCCTCATTACTCCTATTCACCATTGTACTGAGATCCCAACAGTGCACAAGGCTGGAAAGAAAATTAGAAAGGACACACATATTGGAGATGAAGAAATAAAGCTATGTACTTTTATTTGCAGCTGACATATTTAGAAATTCCTGTGAAATCTGTACAAAAGCCACTAAAGTTCACAGGTAACATGTGGCCATGGGAAATAATAACACAAGCGTGATAGAAAAAGATATGTAAAACTCACAAGTAAATTTAGCTGACTACTAGCAAAGAAACTACTGGAAGTTAAAATCAGAAACATAGAGCCTTTTTACCAAGATGGCACTGAAGGCGAAAAAGGAAGCTCCTACCCTTCCCAAAGCTGAAGCCAAAGCAAAAGCTTTGAAGACCAAGAAGGCCATGCTGAAAGGCGTCCACAGCTACAAAAAGAAGATACAAACGTTACTCATCTTCTGCTGTCCCAAGACACTGTGGTTCCAGAGGCAGCCCAAATACCCTCAGAAGAGCACCCTCAGGAGAAACAAGCTTGACCACTACGGCATCATCAAGTTGCCCCTGACCACAGAGTCGACCATGAAAAAGATCGAGGACAACACACTCGTGTTCACTGTGGATGCCAAAGCCAATAAGCACCAAATCAAACAAGCCGTAAAGAAGCTCTATGACATCGATGTTGCCAAGGTCAATACCCTAATCAGGCCTGATGGAGAGAAAAAGGCATATGTTTGACTGGCTCCCAATTATGATGCAGTGGGTGCTGCCAACAAAATCGGAATCTTCTAAACTGAGTCCAGCTGGCTAATTTAAAATATATACTTTTTTTCCCAGTAAAAGAAAATAAATTTTTTAAAAAAGATCAGAAACATGCTCATTTACAATAGTACCCTGTCTTAGTTAGGTTTCTCTTATTGCTGAGACAAAGTACCTGACACCCAAAGTTAAAGGGTGAAAGGTTTATTTAGTTCAAAGTTTGTAGAGACTTCAGTTCATAATTGGCTAGTTCCAAGGCAGGGTGACACACGGCAGATGAGAAACCACCCATGGCCGCAGAAGGCAGCAAAAGCAACAAGCGAAAGAGAAGGGTCAAGCCTCTTTTGTCCCTTATATTGCATGCAGGTCGCCCATCCTAGGACAGGTGCAGCACTCACACCATTCATATGAGCACTGGACCGTGAATCAGCCACAAACTTTGAACTCATCTCCCTCTGAAAAACCCCCATCTATAAGTACATGAGGTTTTGCATCTGGCCACAAACCACAATATATCCCCCACATGAACTATTTAGGCATAAATCCTACAAAATATGGGCAGAGCTATATGCTAAAAACTGTGAAACACTAATTAAAGAAATGTAAGAATTCCCAAATAAGCCTAGAGATCTTGTGTTAGTTAGCTTTCTATGGCTATCACAAATACCTGGGATAATAAATCTAAAGAGAAAAAATTTATTTTGGCTCATAGTTTTGGAGATTCCAGTCCATGGCCATTAACTAGCCCCACACTTTTTATGTTGTTGTTGGTAACGGAGACAGGGGATTAAACACTCTCACTATGTAATCTGGGCTGTTCTTGAATTCATTCTGTAGCCCAGGCTGGCTTTAAACTCATAATCCTCTTGGTTCAGTCTTCTGAGTGTGCAGATTACTAGTGTGTACCATCATTCCCAATGTCTTAGTTATTCTCATTGCCCAGGCAAAATACCCAACACTCACAAGTTAAAAGAGGAGAGAGTTATTTTGGTTCATAGTCTATAGACGTTTCAGTCCATAGTCAATTTATTCCAAGGTAGGGTAATATGGCAGGGGGTTATGGCAGAGGAGAAAAAGTTCATGGCAGAACAGGCAGATATCAAAGAGGGATCAAGGAAGGAGAATGGATACATACCCTTCCAGGGCAGGCCTACAGTGACCCACCTCTTCCCACTAGTCTGATTCATTTCCTAACATCATACCCATCACAGCCAGTGGATTAGTTCATGCTGAACTAATCACCTTCCAAAGCCCCAGCTATGAGTGTATGAGGCTATGTGGCAATAGAGATTAGTATGTAATGGGTACCACATGATGGCAGAGAGTTGTGGTCGATTAAAACTGCTCATCTCCTGGCCAGGGAGGAGGGGAGAGAAGGAGGGGGCAAGTTCCACAGTTCCTTGTAAAGTCACATCTCCCAGTGATGTATAAAACCTCTTTCACTAGGTCTTATCCCTGAAGGCCACTTCACTTCCCAATAGTACCACCCTGGGTTCCCAGCCTTTGCCATATGGACCTTCAGGGATGCTCAAGATCCACACTATAGAAGATCTATTGTGGGGGCCCAGGGAGATGGCTCAGTAGAATAAGTGCTTGCCTGGCAAGTGCAAGGATCTGAGTTCAATCCCTGGTTCTGCAAAAAATAAATAAATAAAAAAGATCTATTGTGTCCATGGATTGGAAGAATCAATACCATTAAGATGTCAGTCCCTCCAAACTGATCTGGATGTTAAACTCAGTCCAGTCAAAATCCCAGCTAGTTTTATCATAGAAATTGACAATATAATTTTAAAATTAGGAGGAAAAGGCAAGGAACTAGCACAGATCAAAGAACTTTGGAGAATAATGTGGCTGAAGGACACACACTCTCTGACTTCAAAACAATGCTACAGTTACCCAGGCTGTCCTCTAGATGTTTCGGCATCCCATCCAGGTGGTGCTGGGGATAGACACATAGATCAGCGGACTGAACAGAGAGGCTGTATACAATTCCACATTAGTATGGTTAATTGATTTTGATGTATTTTATTTTATTTACTTATTTCTCAGCCCACCCTGAGGCTGGGATAGCATGTGGTGCCTGAGATGGAGCCACCATCCTGCACTTGCCTAAGCTTGCCTGTTGAGCTATCTCACCGGTCCTGGTTAATTGATTTTGGATAAAGTATAAAATTAGCTTAGGGGCCAGGGAGATGGCTCAGTGGAATAAGTGCTTTCCTGGCAAGCACAAAGGCCTGAGTTCAATCCCTGGTTCCGCCAAATAATAATAATGATAATAAATAAATAAATAAATAAATAAAATTAGCTTAATGAAGAATGAACTGTTTTGAGTTGAAAGTTTCTTTGAAATGTTTAAAGGCCTATTGGTAAAAGACAGGGTCTGAAATTCAGAGAGAGTTTCTTGGTTCCAGGGTTACTGACTCAGGGATGGAAGTGAAAGGCGCGGCATTTGTGGATTTTTCTAGGGAAATGGGAGAATGGAGGAGAAAGTCGGTGAGGAGGATGTGTTCTAAGTTGGAGGAGGAACACCACAGGAGGAGGATGGTCCTAGATGGGACCCTCGTGTTTGCTCATAGGTGGCCATGTGTGCAGCATGACCCATGTGTTAAGCTGTGCTCCAAAGTACAGGTCTATCCAGGCTGGAGATGGGACCAGTGGATTGTGTGGAGGCAAAGAGGTAAGGAGAGGAGCTGGGGAGAGAGCTCAGTAGAATAAGCACTTGCCTGGCAAGTGCAAGGGCCTGCGTTCAATCTCCAGTTCCAACAAATAAAAAAAAGGTAAGGAGAAACGTGAAGTGTGAATCAGCCTGTTGTCGCCCTCTGCTCCTCGTGGAGAGAGCTAGGGGTCATGGCAGCAGTCACAGTTTTTCTTATTAGTGGATTTCATGATACTGAACAAGCCAAAGTGGCCCAGTTCCCCAATACCTGATGCAAATTTAATCTCAAGAGTTCCTTCTAAGACATGCAGACCCTTTTATCCTTTAGTCCCATCACAAGCCAAGGGAGGCATAGATAATTTCTCATCAATTAGTTTATTGCATTGCACATTAAAGCAAAATCAGCAGAAATAAGCAAGAGGAATATACAGGACTATAGGCCAAAAATGAGTTACAAAGTACTAGTCATGAATCAGACACCACATTCATGGAAAAAAAAAAATGTTCCAAATGGTCTGAGACACTAGTCTCTTTGAGGTGGCACTCATACAAGTCTGGGATTCTACTGCTCTGCCAATGATGAAGGCAAAGGACTCAGGCAGGGCATCTGGTGGCCGATGCCTTTTCAAAATGAGAAATGACACAGTGAGATGTGTCTCAAATGATGCCTTGGAGGGACTGGTCTTTATAGTCCCAGGAGGTATACTATCTCAGCTTGCAGATGTCTGTTTTGGAGGGAAAGACACCAGACACCAGACACCTCCTTTGCTTATCTACCCACAGTTGTCAGTATGGCCATCAGCCAGCCTGGTGTCAAGGTGACAATCAGCCAGCCACATGGTTCAGTTATAGATTGTCACAATGGAAAGCTCAAAGCATGGTCACATTAGTCACTATTAAAATATCAGTTTACTTAGATTCACAAGAATCATAACACGGCAAAAACACACATCTAACCTTTTCAAGGGACACCACCATGGGGCTGCTTTTGGAGTGGCAGATGCTATCTGCTCTGTATGCTTCACAAACATCACATTGCTTCACCCATGGGACTCTCGGAAACTATCAGACTCATTTTACAGATGGGGAACTGAGGCTCAGTTCCCGCCACAGTGAGCTGTGACCTGGGACTCCAGTGTCTGTCCTCCCTGCCTGTCTGTGAAGGTGAACACAGTGCTCCTGCCTGTGGACTTCAGATGGTGATACAGAACTAGGGATCCCAGGCCAAGACTCCAGGGGGCCCCAGAGAGTTTCTACCTTGTGCCTGCTTTCTCCCATAGCCTGAGAGGTGGACCGAGAGGCTGAGGATATTCAGGCAGCACACTTGGTCGGGTGGGTTGGAGGCCCAGTGCAGGCCCCACCCTGCTGGGCTACCTGAATCTGCCATGGTCTTCCTCTGGGAGGTGGATAATTCTCTCAAATCTGCAACCTCTCTGCTGCTCGTAAACAAATACCACCCAGTGTCCCCAGCAGAGCGGCCCACCAGAATGGGCTTCCAGTGCTGCATCACTGTTTCCTGCACCCTTTGGAGGCTACTTCTAGCACCAATTTCCACCACTTTCCAGGGACAGGATTTGAAACAGCCAAGTCATCTATTAGCCGGGAAGGGAGTGGCTGGGTAAGACTAAGTACAGATTTAAATTTGGAAAAAAAAAAAGGCTTGGTGTTAAAGCATGGAGGCACATTAATTTGAACAACTTCCTCTTTGAACTGAAAGAAGCACAGTTCTTTCCAAGTTATTTTGACAGTATTAACCATTTCCAGACAAATGCACGCAAGGCCTTTAAATATGTTTCAAAGGTCAGAATTAGTTTTCTTTTTTGCTTATAGAGAGCTTGAGGTAGGAGGTCACAAGTTTGAGCTAGGTCTGGGCAACTTAGCAAGTTAATAAGAACCTGTCTCAAATTAAAAAACAAAAAAAGGGCTGGAGATGTAGCTCTGGGTGTGAACCCCAGTATTGAAAAAAAGAAAAGAAAAAGATTGATTCAATTTTATCCTCTCTAAGTCACTTGATATTTTTGATCTTCTGTACCTTTTGTAATTTGCCCTGAATAAGAGGAAATATGATGGCCTGTTGTATTTAATTTAGTTTAAATAAATCAAAGCACATATTTCTACTTCCTGCCTATGTAATACTTGACTGTGGACAGCATCAAAGAGCAGAATAGCTATGGTCTTCTGTGATTGTGTTTCTGTTGCATTATATTGTAAACAGTTTAAAGTTTTGTATTGTATAGACGTAAGCAGAATAACATTTAGATATCATTCTCTCTGGGAGTAGCAGCAGAGTGCTTTTGATTACCTGGTGTTTCTTAGTAGATTAAATCTAGATATTTATAGTATATATTTATGTAAAGACTTTTTCTGTTTTCTCTAGCATTGTTTCTAAACTTGTCCTCTGAAGTGTTTATCACAAATGTCAGGTAGTGGTTGGAAGAGGTCTCTTTCTCTTCCTCGGTCTAAACTGGCAGGTTATTGTACAAAGAATGATTGTAATACATCATGAAAGTTTAAATTTCAAAAACAAACTGAGGGAGGCCAGTGAGTTGTAAGGATGAACATTTCTTTTTTTGTGTATTTTAGGGAAAGGTCTACAGGGTGTTCAGGGTCTCACTACTAGTGACTCCTAGTGATCCACCTGTTTACAGCCTCCCAAGTGCTGGGATTACAGATGGGCACCACCATGCCCAGTCTCAATCGCTGTCTCAGTGGGCCCTGGGGGTGGGGCCAGCAGGGTAGTCCAGGGGATTGAACCCCTGGCCCCTTCACCATCTGCTTGCAGGCATTTTAATCCTCTGAGCTATTTGGCCAGCCCAGATAAAGATGAATTTTAAAACTCTTAAAAGAATGGCCAAAATATTAGAGTACAAATCATCAGCAAAAAGGACTCTCTTACAAAGAAGAAACAAACAGGCCAGGCATGGTGGTGTAGGCCTGTAATCCCAGCACTGGGGAGGCTGAGGCAGGAGGATTATTGTGAGTTCGAGACCAGCCTGAGCTACAAAGTGAGCTTAAGGCCAGCCTGAACTGCATAGTGAGACCCTGTCTCAAAAAGACAAAAAAAAAAAAAAAAAAAAAAGAAGAAGAAGAAGAAACAAACAAAAGGACCAAACTTCCTTTTCGTTGAACAAAGAGAAACTAATAGTATACATGAAACAAGTCAGCATATATCTTAAAATATTTTTGAAATAATAAACTAGATAATTTGGGAAATTATTTGAACTTCTCTACTTCCTACTTATCTATTTCTCTACCTCTGTTTTTCTCTCCCCTCCCATAGTTTGTCATGTAAAAGAAACCATGCAATATGATTAAGCTTATTTTACTTAATAATATGTTAGCAGATAACATCCATTTGTCTATAGATGCCTCAAGTTTATCCTTATTTATGACAGAGTCATACTCCATTGTGTATGAATACTATACCATTCATCTGTTGATGGATATTTACACCATTTACAAGTTCTAGCTAAATTGTGCTACAGCAAACATGGGTATGTTTGTGTTCTTGTATAATGATGGCTTTAACTCTTTTGAGGAAATTTTTTAAAATATATTACATAAAAGCCACATTGCATTAATCCTAATCAAAATATTCCTCTTGCCAGGTGTGGTGGCGCAGGCCTGTAATCCCAGCACTTGGGAGGCTGAGACAGGAGGATTGTTGTGAGTTCGAGACCAGCCTGAGCTACAAAGTGAGCCTAAGGCCAGCCTGAACTGCATAGTGAGACCCTGTCTCAAAAAGACAAAAAAAAAAAAAAAAATTCCTCTTTACTTCATGCACACATTTACCCATTATTCTTTTTATTTTTTTCTCTTTTATTAGTACACATTGATGGTCTCTCATGTTTACAAGGTGTGGTAAAAAATGTGAATGCTGCTGCCAAGGGCCAGCCAGCAGCAAGGCATGCTGGGAAAACATTAAGGTATGCTCTCTCCACCTTGTTCCCTGGATCCACAGTCAGGCAGTTTCTGGCTCTTTCCCAAACTCAAAATGACCATGAAAGGTAAACATTTTCAATCAATCTAGGCAGCCGGACAGCGTAACTAATGACACTTAGAAAGTAGCCAGCTGATGAGGTATGTTCAAAACAAGAGGGAATATTTTGATGAGGATTAATGGCAGTGTGAATAATAACAGACTAAAAAATCTTTAAAAGATATTTAAACATTCATTCATCATATTTTTAAAATAAAGGTCAGTGGGGAAAAAATACTAAAACAAAACCAAAATGCTGACTTAGTGATTATTTTTCTTGTAGATGGATCAGGTTTAGGAAACTCACGTAGATCAACAGCCTCCTTTTGCCATCCTTTCCCCAGACTGTGTTCCTAGAGCTTTGGGTGGAGTGGGGCTTCAGAATCAGGTATTCTGCGGGCTGGGTGATTCTACCAAGGTGGTAAGGTTCCTGGATTCCTAGAACAAGGTCATCTGTTTTAGAAGCAGTTTTCTGAATCGCTGTGGGCTGCTCATCCCTCTGTCCTCCTTGCCTCGAGGTCCAGTTCAGCCATCCATGTGGTTCGTTGCTGGTCGTCACAGTATGACAGAGGTTGGCATGTGTGTAAAAGGTTTTCACACACTTGGCCACTGTGGGACTCTCTCACTTGGACACTGGTATTTGACAGACACATAGGAGCCACCTCAACTCGAAAAGGCACATATCAGAGTTCAAAGATCTACGGCTGGACTCTAGTCAGCACCTGGGAGCGCATGAGGGCCCAACATGAGGCATGGGCCAGCTAGGGCCTAGGGAGTAGGACATAAACATGACATCCCTGGGCTGAATGTAGACCAGGAAGGAGTATAGCAGGGCAGCCTTGCAGCCTGAGGAGTTCCACCAAAAGGACCTAGAGATGCAGCCTCAGCCAGCGTGTGTCACTAACCTCTTAGGAGCATGGCTTGGGGCCACTCCAGAGCCTGCCATCTGACCTGACTCACCTGGGGAGGAGGCTGTAACTTCCAGGAACCTTGCAACCACGTTGCTGGCTCAAGCAGGGCTGGCTGTGTCCCTTGTTCAGGGACAAGGTGGGAACGGGGGCCTCACTGCGTCTGCTGCCCCTCAGCAGCACGGGCAGCTTATGTCTTTGCTGACAGGAAGCGTGTCAGGAGGCTGCGGCCAGTGCAAGGCCACTCTAATCTTTGGCCCATCTTTGCCCAATTACTGTGAGAGTTCCAATTCCCTGTTTTTGCTTCTTTGGAAGTACTGATAAGATGGGAACAAAATAAATCAAATGCAAAGCTACATGTTTCCTGGCTTAGGAAGCAAAAATGAAATGTGACCTTGGAAGTGCTCCCAAGCTTTTATGTTTCCCCCCACAGTGATTTTTCCTTATTTTAATAAGAGTGTGATATATATAATTATATTTACTACTTTAACTCTGCGTGTGTGTGCGTGTGTGTGCGTGTGTGTGTGTGGGGGGGGTGTTTAGCATTGAGAATGGATCCCAGAGCCTCTCGCATGGTACTGGTCAGTCTACCAATAAGCAGCACCCTCATCTCCCATCAGTTTCAAGTGTGTCATTCAATGGCATTAAGTCATTCCAGTTGCTGTGTAACTATTACTGTTACCCATGCCTGGACTTTCCCATCTTCCTAGCCAAAATTCTGTACCATATCTCCCCTTCCCCATGTTTTTTTTTTTTTTTTCCAGAAATTTGCCCAGGGATTCCAGCACTCGGGAGGCTGAGGCAGGAGGATTGTTGTGAGTTCGAGACCAGCCTGAGCTACAAAGTGAGCTTAAGGCCAGCCTGAACTGCATAGGGAGACCCTGTCTCAAAAAGAAAAAAAAGAAAAAGAAATTTGCCCAGGGTTTGCATTTCAGTTCAGCCCCAACTTCCTGAGGTGCCACCTCTGCAGGCACACCCAGGATCCAGGGGTGACCTAGGTGGCCTCATGCTGCAGGGCTAACTTGTTTCTCCTTATGTGGGCTGGGCAGAGATTCTCTGGTTACCCACCAGCAAGCCTGGAATGGACCCTGCTTTGTGGACAGCTGTTTGCATTTGAAAGAAAAGCCACCCCAGTCATTCTGCAGAATGATCATAGCTAATGTTGATTCGGCTCCTTCCAGCGCGCCAGGGGCTGTCCCTAAAGTCCACTGTGTGTGGCTGTGGCCTGTGCACCTCCTTTCATCTAGTGCTTACTGGATGGATGCAGCAGTAAGTGGGTTTAACTTAACCCTTGGTGTGGAGCCTCCACATTGGCTGGAGGTGACGAAAGGATCTTCTGGGGCTGGGCACTGGGCTCAGGCTTTATTTCATTCTGTGGTGGTCCCAACCCCTGCACGTGTCCATGAGGCACACAGGTATTTGATTTCTATTGTAAGGACAAGAAAACTGCAGCTCTAATGATGTGCTTCTGGAGTCTGGTGCTTGTGAGATCAGAGTAAAGATTCTGCCTCATTTAGCTGTACATGACCTGGAGATCAGTAACACTTGTCTCAGGTATTCACAGATGGTTGGAAAGGCTGGGAATGGGGTAGAGCCAAGGGCTGGAAATCCAGTCTGGAGAGATCCCAGTTGCCCAGAAGCCAGCACTGTATAAGGAAAATATCCTCAGGAGCCATGAACTAGGAAAACCTCAGCCTGGCTTGGGGCTCTAGGGCTCTAGGGCTCCAGGACTCTAGGGCTCTAGGGCTCTAGGGCTCTAGGGCTCCAGGGCTCCAGGGCTCTAGGGCTCTAGGGCTCCAGGGCTCTAGGGCTCTAGGGCTCTAGGGCTCCAGGGCTCCAGGGCTCTAGGGATCCAAGCTGCCCCACCCCTGCCCAGGGAGATTTCTCTAAATCTTCTTCATCCCTCTTGTCAGGGCTGGGATTCAGTCTGCCCGTACACATGTATGACTGAAGCATACATGTGTACTGAAGAAAGTGGGGGGCCTGGGCATGGCCTATCTGCTTGGGGCAGAGTAGCTGCCTCATATTGCTTCTGGGTGAATTTCCTAGTGATCTGAATCTCATGTGCTTCAATCATGTGAGTGGCTTTAGCTTCAGGGGAAGAAAATGTTCTGTGCAAGGTTCAGAGGCTTGAGCTATTCTTTGAAAAACCAGCATCAGCTCCAGACGATGTCCAGCCAGGGATGTACACTGTGACTTCCCGTCCCCTCTGCTTATGCACCCTACTTCACCTGCAGCTCATATATATCATCATGGTTTACATTTTCCTCTGGGATGACCTCTGGGGAATGGGGTGGTGAAAGGGACACTGTAGGGCGGGCATAGAACCAAACTGGAGCCAGATTCCTACCACTTGACCCAGTGACTCAAGACCTCAAAACCAGTATTGAAAAAAAAAAAAAAATTCATGACCCCTGAAAAGGATATGAACTTCCAGTTTCAGTGTCCATAAATAAAGCCTTATTGGAATAGTAACACTGTACATTTCATATCGTGTAAGGCTGCTGTCTCCATAATGGTGGCTTAATTGTTGTAACCAAGGTGTGGTAGCCTATAGAGCTGAAAAATACTTCTGTCGGGCTCTTCCCAGCAGTTTGCTGAGCCCAAGCAGAGAGCCTCCTGTCTTTCTCTGCTGACAGATTATGTAGTGGTTGGTGGCGGTCCATAATCACTCAAAATTTTGGTTTTATACAGAAGGGGAAAGATAGATGCTGGGAGGGGCAGACCTGAAAGGGGTCAGATTTCTAGAAAGGGGTGTGGTCAGGTGCTACTAGAGTGTCCTGTTACTGCAGCTGATGTGGCCAGAAGCTGCTCAGGGATGACCTATATCGTCACCGGGTGTGTTGTTTCCTGGCAGGCAAGTTGGGCCACTGCTTGGTGCTTTCTTCCAAGGGACAGTGGTCAGAGAACCACAGCAACTTCAAAAGAGCCACCCACCAGTGATCTGGCCTTGAGCCCCTATGTGTGTGAGTGGTCAGACAGGTGGCTGTGACGTCTGTTACTGTACATCACTGCCATTCCCCATCGTGGTAGTTCTATATTTGCTCTGGGAAATGAAGGCTCAAAATGTCATGGGCAGCAGGGATCACCAAGCCAGTCGGTCAAAAGCAGGCCTAGAGCTGCCCATGAGGAACCTTGGTGGTCTCTTTGATGGGAAGAACAAGGACAGCATGATATTTCCTGCCTGCTCTTGGTGATCAGGTAAGAGGTAAGGATGAGAATGTTCCTGGGTGGGAGTGGTATTGCCAAAACAATTTATTTGATTGTAGTGAAACACATAGAACACAAATTTACCATTGTCGTCAGGCCAGCCTGATAGCTCGGTGGATCAAAAAAGCCTGTGTAGGCAGATGCAGGGTTTGATCCCTGGTGTGCCATGCTGACCCCGTCCCAGGGGTGTGCCAAGATGGAAACTGGGCGTGGTGGTGCTTCCAGCTCTTGGGAGGCTGAAAACAGGAGAATCACTATGAGGTCTATCTGTGTAGTGAGACCCTGTAGACCCTGTACTAAAACACACAAAAAAAAAATTACCATTGTCACCATTTTTAAGCCTGCTGCTGAGTGGTATTAAGGACATTTACACTGCTGTTCTTAATGTGCACTGTCATCCATCTTTAGAATTCTTCTATTTTGCAAAGCCAAAGCTATGTACCAAATAAGCAGTGACTCCCTATCCACCCTCACCCGAACTCCTGGCAATTACCATTCTGCTTCTGGTAAGTGTGAAAACTCTTAGGTACTGCCTGAAAGTGGATTCAAGCAGTATTTGTGAGTGTGTGTGTGTGTGTGTGAGGGGGTATTTCACCTATCATCATGGCTCTGAGTTTATCCACGTTGTAGGGTGTCAGCAATGTATTCCTTTTCAAAGCTCTTCAATTTTTTAGCTACTTCAAATAATACTGATCAGAACATGGGTACACAAGTATCTATCTCTTCATATTCCTGGTTTCATTTCTCTTGATAGAACCCACAGTGAGGCTGCTGAGTTATATGGCAACTGCTTCACTTTCTGAGGAAATGCCCAGCTGTTCCCATGATGCATTGCTGTGTACTCCCACTAACTCTGCACAGGGTTCCAATGTCTCCACACTGCCTGACAGTGCTGGTCATTTTTTGTTCTGTTGGCAGTAGCTATGCCAATGGTTGAGAGATGGTTGTTTTTCTTTGTTTTAAATGAAGTCTGATTTTCATACAACGAAATGGGCAGATCTTATCCCCCATGTGAGGAATTTTCTCAGATGAAACACATCCCTCACGGATCTCTCATCCCATTAAGAGATAAGACTCTTTCCCTTCCCATCAGTTCCATCCTTATCCCATCTCCAGATTGCTGTCACCATGGAAGAGTTGTGTCCACCGCCACCCTCGGTATGGTTCCCACAGGGAGGCCGGTGTTGGGGGGGCACACATTCAGTGGACCCAAGCCCTCTCCCTGAGGGGCTGCTGTCCCCGAGGTTCAGAGAAAGCAGAGCAGTTGTGTGTGTGCCGAAGCACGCAGATCCACGTCCAGCTCCCAGCCTCTCCTGGAGCCTGCTGTGTTGCTTTTGGTGGTCTGAACACAGGATGCACCCTGTCCTCCACTTGATGACAGTCGAGTGATATCAGGCCAGGTGCTTCCCGGAGGCCGGGCATGCAGCCCGCTGCCCAGCAGGGCCTGGGGAAGGTTTCTGAAGGGAGGGCTGGGCTCTGAGCTGACTGCGTCAGCGATGTTTACAATGCCTTTCCCCTGTTTAGAAGATGGGAGTTTCTATTCTGAGTCATGCCGCTTACTGTTCTCATCTCCCCCTCCCCTGCCCCCAGCTGTGAAAGGTGGCTTATCTCAAGAAACTGATGTGCAGGTAGCATCCTGTCACCCTCTCACCAGAGAACTGGATGTGCTGCACATGAACAGCCATGCCGTTGTCATGGGTAGCAGTTCCTGAAGAGCTGCTGTCCCCCACTTGTAGGCTGCGCCCTTGAGGAGGGGTTGGTGCTAGGGTGAATTGAGTCTGATCTTCACCATGGATTTCCCCAGCAACTCGAAAGGTATCCGACCCCTATCACAGCTTCAGTTCACTATGTAGCCTCCAGCAAAGAACTGCTTCTGTCTGGTGCTGAGGAGGTTGGCCCCTCACAGGCAGGACAATAACGAAAGACTCAAGTGGATAATAGCAGGAAAGGGGCCGAGGAGTTCTGGCTGAGCTGGCAGGGGTGGAGTCCTTCTGAGGAAGGTATAGTGGGATTAAGTGCATGACACAAGCTGAGGCGGCTGCCCCTCAAGGGGCAGTGAGAATGGGGCCTGTCTGTGGTGATGACACGAAAAGCTGAGCAGCAGGCATCTGGGAGGCCTCCAAGGAGCCAGGTCAGCCCTGTCCAGACTGCTCCGTAGTGGTCTAGCAAAGAGCTCCTGGGAACATTGTCCCCAGCTCCTGGGGACAATGGCATATCTCACTCCTAGGGACAATGAAGTGGCCAGTTCTGGGGATGGTGAGGTAGCTAGATTCAGGGGACAATGACATAGCTGCTCCTAGGACAGTGATGTGGCACTCCCCAGGGAATAGTGACATACCCCAGAGCCATGGTCATTTCCTTAAATCTGGGTGGTTCAAATTCCAGAGACTTCAATGACGTGGGGAGGAAGTAACTGAAGTTTCTACTTCAACTCTTGCCTCTAAAATCAGCTTTTCTAACCCTGATTTTGATGACCTGACTGAGTTACACAGCCTCTTTTCTCCCAAGATATAGAATTAAATTCAAGTCTGACACCTCACTGGAGGTGCAGTAACACTGGGTGCTAGGCCTCTGCAGGTCTCGCTGCATTTGTCCCTGCCTGCTCTTGTGCTTCGAGTTCAGACAGCCAGTCTTTCCTCGTCACCCTGTCCCCTATGTTATCTCTCTGTAGCACCTGCCAGCATGGCTCTGTGGCTATGTTCCCCATTCTGTAGGGATCTGGTTTTCAGAGAGAGGGCCAGTAAACTGCGGGAGTTGAAGCAGGCAGAATGGGCCAGAGTGTAGAAAACAAATGATCTTTGGAGCTCTGCTTGGGTGTTAAGAATCTTAATTGTTTATTGTGGTAAAAAGAAAAAAAAAAAAAAAAAAAAAAAAAAAAAAAAAAAAAAAAAAAAAAAAAAAAAACACACACAACAAGAAAAGATCTTCAGCCGGGCGTGGTGGCGCAGGCCTGTAATCCCAGCACTCGGGAGGCTGAGGCAGGAGGATTGTTATGAGTTCAAGACCAGCCTAAGCTACAAAGTGAGTTTAAGGCCAGCCTGAACTGCATAGTGAGACCCTGTCTCAAAAAGACAAAAAGAAAAGAAACAAAAAACAAAAAAAGAAAAGGTCTTCAGGGCTGGTGAGATAGCTCAGTGGTCTAAAGTGTCTGCTTAGGCAAGCTTAGGCAAGCATGCAGGGACTTTGGTCAGCTCCCCAGTACCACATGCCGCACCACCTTCACCCCTCGGGTGAGCTGAGCTGGCTACAAAAAGAAAAAAAAAAAAAAAAAAAAACGTCTTCACCATTTTTAAATATGTAGTTCACTAGTGTTAGGTATATTCCCATTATTGTGCAGACAATCCAGGAACTCCATCATGTGCCAGTGTTACTTTACTTATTTATTTATTTTGGCTTTTTGAGACAGGATCTCACTATACAGTTTAGGCTGGCCTTGAACTAGGTAGCTCAGGCTGGCTCAAACTCACAGCAATCCTTCCGCCTTAGCCTCCAGAGTGTTGGGATTACAGGTGTGTGTGTGTGTGTGTGTGTGTGTGTGTGTGCCACCATACCCAGCTTAGTCATGGTTAAAAATAGATCAAAAAGAAAAGTTGGTCCTGTTGGCTTGTGTCTGTTATCCCATCTACTTGGGAAGCTGAAGCTTGAGTTTGGGAGTTCAAGGCCAGCTTAGGCAACATAATGAAATCATCATCTAAAATAAAACACAAGACTAGATCAGCATTTTCTGAAGTTTCTACTGGCTCCGAGCAACATTGGAAGGATCCTAGGAGACCATCAACCTATGCAATGGAGACACTGACCTTGGAGGATGTACTTGTGAACTTCACCATGGAGGAGTGGGCTCTGCTGAGTCCTTCTCAAAAGAAGCTCTACAGAGACACAATGTGGGAAACATTTATGAACATGACTGCTATGGGAAGGACTTGGGATATCCAACAAATTGAAAAATATAAAAACTGCTCAAGAAATCTGAGCACTCTACTCTGGTAAGCTGAGCCAGCAGGATGACAACCGGAAGTTAATCCTGACCTGATCAGTGATCAATGACAAGCTCTCTCAAAATAAAAAGTGAAGAAACTAGACAAAAAAATAAAATAAAACACAAAGCAAAACAAAAGCCATTATGGACTGTGAGTGTCAGGGTATTTGCCTGGCATATGCAAGACCTGGAATCAAAAATCTTCAGCACCACTAGATAGATGATAGATAGATAGATAGATAGATAGATAGATAGATAGATAGATAGATAGATAGATGAGAGAAGGAAGAAAAATAAAGCAATGTTGTCTTCAAAAATCAGCTATCAGCAAATTGGTCAAGCAATGGCCATGACTCATCCACATGGCTGACACTGACAAAGGAACTACAAAGTTACAGGATTAACCCTGAGGGGACTTCACTGACCTCATCAGATATAAAAGTTACTTTTTTTCTGTTATATAGGTCTTGCTTTATCTCAGTCTTGGCCATCCATCAGAAAAGCATAAAAACAAGTATATAAAATAAAGCCATAACAATATGCTGAGCTATAAATGACTCAAGTCAACAACTTCTTCAGATAACCCACTGCTATTGTGGACTGCTGGACTGTGTTGGATTGTTTCACTGAATTCAAGCACCTATAATAGTTGAATGACAATAGAGCGCCCATCTCTGACAGGACTAAACAAAAAGGGGGGATACAAAGGAAGGACCATTCTGTGTTTGTATAAACAGTAGTTAGGATAAATATGCAGTACTTTTGCGTAGTTCTGCGAGAAGAAAGCTTTGCACTAGTAGTGTTTGGACAGGATATCCTGTCTGCTTCTTGTACTATGGATAACCACTAGGAAGATAACAATGTAAAAAAGTATTAATTATTGAAACTGTACTTTATTTATTTATTTTTTTTTTTTTGCAGAACCGGGGATTGAACTCAGGCCCTTACACTTGCCAGGCAAATGCTTATTCTACTGAGCTATCTCCCCAGCCCCTGAAGCTGTACTTTTAAAAAAAGATAGGTATAGAGCTACATTCTCTTAATTCAGTGAATAGAGGCATCTGCTCTAATATTGTTTGTAGATAGACTATCATGTCTGCACCTTGTACAACAAACAACCACTACGAAAACAATATGCAAGGTATTAATTATTG
The DNA here is from genome assembly GCA_004027165.1 of Ctenomys sociabilis. Taxonomy (NCBI): domain Eukaryota; kingdom Metazoa; phylum Chordata; class Mammalia; order Rodentia; family Ctenomyidae; genus Ctenomys; species Ctenomys sociabilis. Next base: position 38,764 of record PVKA01015209.1, read on the forward strand.
AATCTGTTCTACTAATTTGACTTGAAACTGTCTCATTGCTATTTGTTCTTCAGTAAAATTATGGAAAATAAAAATAAATAAGCTAAAAAATAAAGATCAACTGTCAGGGGCCAGGGATATAACTCAGTGGCATAAGCACCTGCCTGGCAAGCACAAGGCACTGAGTTCAATCCTCAGTACTGAAAAAAAAAAAGAATCAGCAGTCAGAAGCTGCTGTAGTTTTCTCTTGTGCCATCCCTCCTCACAGATACCTCCCACCCCTCCACACAGTTCTGTGACAGCTGTGAAGGCTCTGCCCCTCTGTGGGGCAGAGGTGGGACCCAGGTACAGTGTTCAGTAACTGATTCTACTTCTCACAGGGCTACTTCTGTGTATGATAGAAAGGTGTTGGCCTCGGCCTCAAGCCTCTCCAGGCTGCTTCCTTCACACTTTCCTCACCTGCTCCTGACTGCGGCCCCTTTTATGATCCTTAATACATTTCAGTTCGGATTTGGCATCACTATGGGTCGTATGGTAAACTGAGGCTGGTGAGTGTGGAAGATTTTGAGAGCTCTGATTATCAGTAGTCTCAGTGTTTACATTTTGTGGTTTTCCATTCGTTCCCGTGAAACTAGAGAGCAAATGCAGTAAAATAGTGGCTTTCTGTTTGTTTTGGGCTTTAGTAGTAGCACTCTTTCTTTAAATAGTCTTTCCTGGCAATGGTCCGGTAGGAAAAACAAGCACAGGTTTTCTGGTGGAGTGAGAGCCTTCACCTCAGAGCCACAGCCCCAGATTCCTCCCCTGACCCAGGACACCAACTTTACAAACTGCCTTAGTTTCTCACAGAGGTGACAGTGGGTATGTAGGGTGACAGCTTCTGCAATGTGACCTCAAGGTGTCCCCTTGAGGTAGGCTCACACAAATCCAGATTCAGATCCAAAGGGACAAATTATGCTTTTTATATCTGTTGTGACAAGGATCTTTCCCCATTTTTCTTCTCCAGATGGTAATATAATAGACAGAAAATGAGTAGGCTGTTTTCTTCTATCTAGCACCAAGATATGGAAAGTGTAAGGAAGCTATCTTGTCAGGTGTGTGATCAACCATCGGAGAACCCCCAGGATCACCCTGTTTTGATGGCACCAAATGATGCTAGAAGTGATGTCTGGACTAGATGGCACATGCTGGTGTTCTTCTGGCCAGCCCCTGGGCTGGGGAGAAGGTAACATGTGCCATGATATCTGTCACACAGGGCCTGGTACAGTGGGGACATTTTGTCACTTTGTCATTAATCTATCTGGAGGAAGAGTGACTGTCCAAAGACATTGAACTGTAGTTATACAGATACACACAACCATCCCCCTATATCCATAGTTTTGTTTTTGTCAGTTTCCTTCATCTAAATTCAACCACAGTTCAAATATATCATGTGGAAAATTACAGAAATAAATACTTGAAAAGTTTTAAATTACAGGCTGATCTGGGTAGCAAGAGAAAAATCTTACTCTACCCTGTACAGTTTCAGACAGGAAGCAAATATCCCTTTGCGTAGAGAGCAGCCATGCTGTGTATGGCGTGTGCCTGTTCGTCACTTAGCAGCGGTCTCAGTGATCTGATGGACTGTCACAGTACTGCAGTGCTCATTCAGGACTTGTACTTCTCTAGAAGTGCTCTGAGAAGAGAGCCACAAGGCCTCTTCCTGGCCCACAGCAAAGAGACCCTAAGAGCAAAAAAGAAAAAGGTAAAGTGTGAAGAAGACACTGGCCAAATGATGGTACCAAGTAAGCATGGGTCAAAGGTTAGGAATTGGAAAGTAGGTAGAGGAAAAAAAGAATGGAAGAAGACTGGCTACTCTCCCAAGAAGGCCAAGGCCAGGAAACCCAACGTGCAGTAGCCCAACACCACATCACCCGCACCGACACCATTCACCTTACTTCATCTCTTGACAGAGATACTGCATCTTGCGTCTTAAGAAGGCTGAGGACATTCCCATGAGATACTTTGAGAGAGGGACGACATTCATATTTTATTACAGTAAATTGTTATAATTGCTGTTTTGTTATTAGCTATTGTTATTAATATCTTCCTTGCTTAATTTGTTATACTTTATGATAGGAATGTATTAAAAAAAAAATCATAGTCTATACAGAGTCCAGCACTGTAAGTACATGCACTCAGAAAAGTTGGAGCTCGATTAAGCTCCTTTTTGGAGTTGAGATTTGAATTCTGTTTAGTCTGGGACACCCCTGCTCCTAATACCATAAATGGTGTAATGGTCTGGCCCCCTCTAACTTTCCTCTATCCACACATGAGCCTCTTCCCAATGTCCAAAGACTTGAATGTGAACCTAAGGCTGAGAGGCTGGGAAGAAAGCAGACAATGATAGTTTTCAGGTTTTGTGTACCAGGCGCTCGCCCTGCTGAGCTTTCCCGAAGACACGGGCATGTTAATCACTCGAGGTCACCTAGGGTGCCTGCAGTGGTAGGTTGGAGATGGAGGACCCACCCATCAAGGTGAACAGCTGTGGAGCTGCAGAGAACTACAAGTAGAGTCAGCTTGTCAGCTTCCCTGACCACTCGTCTCCCACCTCAGGCCTCCTGCTCTGTCTCTGCCGCAAAGGCCATGAAGAGATCAAACCCACACACAGTGCCTTGACCAGTTATCCACCCACGCCCCCTGCAAAGGCCTTCACAGGACTAGAGGTGGTCTCGGAGGTGCACTCTGTCCCTCACGCCTGTCTGTCCAAGTGGCTATGCACACTGGCTGCACTGAGTAAATACAAGGACTCTATCATACTGACCTGGTAGGGATGCCACTCCAGTGAAGCCATGGGGGTGGAGGAGGGGCGCTTCCGTTTTCTTTTGAATGGATGTCAATGTATTTCTGTGTTGCCCCAAGTTCTCCTCTCCCCAATTCATATATGCTGAAGTCCTGACCTCCCAGTACTACACAATGTGGTTCTATTTGGAGGCAAAGTCATTAACAGGTAACTCATTTACTCAGAGGGAGAATGCAGTTAGAAGACAGCCACTTACAAACCTTTTTTGCTTTGCTTTGTTTTGAGGTATGGGGATCAAACTGAGGACCTTGAGCTTGCCAGGCAGGTACTTATGTCACTCTCTCCAGCCAGGCACTGGCAAACTGAGCAAGCCCTCCAAAGGAGCTGCCCTTGCCCTCACCTTGGTCTCAGCCTTCTAGTCCCAGGCCTGTAGGAAAATACATGCTATTTCAGCCTCCCAGTCTGGGGCACCTTGTGTGGCAACCCCAGGAAGCTAATAAACTCGCCCCACTTTGCACCTCTGTCTCCCCATATGAGAGCATGAGTCACAGATTAGCTCTATTAGCAGTACGTCATTGTCATCATTAACTCCAAAGACTTACTTGGTAGCACTGGCAAGAGGTCCACAAGTGAGTCCTGCATCCTGTTGTAAAACGGGCTTGCTCCTTATTGAAATGCTACTTGTAGCCCTCTGCTTCCCGGCACCCTTGGCAACAACCCAACTTAATGTTCCAAAGAGGAAAAGGCCGATTGATTTAAAGACTCAGTCTTCATTAGGTGGCATCTTGATTTATGTAAAAGTAATATAAAATAGTTCAATAACAATGGCTTGCTAGTCACCTGTGTGTGGCCTGAGAGACTAATAAAACACGCACATTCATCTCCATTGTGATGACATCAATTTGTACCGGCCATTCTTTCAAGTTACGAAGCATGTTATGTTGTTCCAAATGTACCTTTGGTTGATGAAGGGTTGTGTTAAGTGGTTCCAAAAAATGAGCGTGTATATTTTCTCTAGGGGACTTGTATATTGTTTTAGCTCAAAACATCTCTTACACACAATGACTAATCAAAGAGTTTTTAGAAAATCAGGATTTAGCCTGCCAGCACAGCTGGCGGATCTGCTGCCCTAAGACGTGGACCTCTTCGTGGCAGCCAGGGGCTTTCTTCTCCTTTAGTTTCAGGCCAGGCAGTAGGAGCTGTTCACCAGGCCTCAGGAGGAAACCTGACTTGGGGCCATTCCTGTTTGTCTTGCTGGAATCTAAAGATAATCTCTCGGCAGCCTTTACCCACTTGAGTTGAGAAGGCCCGTGGATCGGTCCCACAATCTGTACTCTGTGCAACTCCAGAGGAAACCTGCTCAAAAGAATGACTTCATGAGAAGGGAACTAATATTTGCTTTTATTCCCCTTTCCTAATTTCCCAAGAGAGGGCTAATCTTTAAGAAACACAGAACCTCTGGAGGCCAATAAATTTGGGAGCAGGAGAAGCAAGATTGTTTCATTGTTGTTATTATGAAATAGAGTTTGTTTTTCTTGAGTTTCTTTTTCCCTTCAGGAAAACTCTGGGTTAAAAGCCCTGATAGATTATTCTTGCACCCCTGGTTCTGGCTTTCCCCCTATTGTTCCAGTTGCCTTTTTAATCACTGTGATCTCTCAAGTTCAATGCCGTTCTTGTTTTATGTGCTTATTCTCATATTGCCCAGAGGACGGGCGCTGGTCCACCCCACCCGCCTGCCTCTGTCTGGAGCTCCTGTGGGGAATTGGGGAATTGGGGAATTGACTGCTACCCATTCATGCTACCAACTGTCGGGTAGTCCTGGAGCCAGGGCGTGGTGCTGACAGAACATCACGGCCACTGGGCACCCTCAGTGCATCCATAGCCTTGTCTTGCCCATGTGGGCACCTCTGTTGTGGGGCTCAGTGAGGACCTGGGGCACTGTGAGCACTCAGGCTTTTCCACAAAGGAAGAATTTGTCACACCACTTAATCTGATAACAAAAGCAGGGAGGCCAGAGGCAGAAATGACAGAGAGCTTTGGACTTGCGCTTAAAGCAGGAGTGAGAATTGAGAGCATCTTACAGAGATCTGGAATGCTTTTCTATGCATGGTGGCAGTTGGACCTATGGGAAGTTCAGACCGGGATAATGGCAGACAGAGGGGGTTTTTAGACAAGCAAACAGGGTGAAGGGCTAGTCTGGGATAATGGAGGAAATCCACCCTTGCCCCAGTGGCTCCCAGGTGGGGCTATCACATACCAATCCCTCAGCCCTTTACCTTCAAGTGACTTTTGGCTCACTGAGGAGGTCTCTTTTCCTGAAGCAGAGAGTAATGGTTGAACACCTTCTGGAGTTCAGAACTTGAATCCCTCTCTAACCTTCAGAAACAAAATAAGGCATTCAGGAAGGCCCAGAAGTGATTAGGAGCCCAGAACCCATACTGGCCTTTGTGTGCAGTCTACGTGTGTGTATGTGTGTATGTGTGAGGAACCATCCAAAGTTCCTCAGATGGTTCAGCGAGCTTTCCTAAAAAGAGCAAGGTGTTCTGCTTTGCTCGCAGTGAGATTGCCTCATCATCTCAGAGAAGAAGAAAATGTCCTGACCAGCCAGTGTGTAGGGCACAGGCCCACTGCATTTATGAGTTGGGGCTCTCAGAGTTTTAGGAGGTTCAGGGTTAGGGGGCAGAAAGAGAGAAAGGGGGAAAGAGAGGGGAGAGGGAAGGAGGGATGAAGGGAGGGAAGGAGGGAGGGGTGAGAGGGAGAGAGAGAAAGAGAGAGTAAAAGTACTTCACTTAAGTGAAAAGGTGAAAGTCCTTGACTTAATAAGGAAAAAACTGCCCGGCCAGCACTGAGCGATGGGCATCTCTCGGGACAACTGGCACAAGCGCCACAAGACTGGGGGCAAAAGCAAGCCCTATCGCAAGAAGCGGGAGTATGAGTTGGGGCGCCCTGCTGCCAACACTAAGACTAGCGCCTGCCGCATACACATAGTCCGAGTTCGATGAGGCAACAAGAAGTACCGAGCCTTGCGGCTAGATGTGGGAAACTTCTCCTGGGGCTCTGAGTGTTGTACTTGAAAAACGAGCATCATTGATGTTGTTTGCAGTGCATCCAATAATGAGCTGGTCTACACCAAGACCCTGGTGAAGGACTGCGTTGAGCTCATTGACAGCATGCCTTGTACCGACAGTGGTACAATCCCACTATGCCCTGGCCTTGGGCCAAAAAAAACGGGGCCAAGCTGACTCCTGAGGAGGAAGAAATTTTAAACAAAAAACAATCAAAGAAAATTCAAAGGAAGTATTATGAAAGGAAAAAGAACACCAAAAACAACAGTCTTCTGGAAGAGCAGTTCCAGCAGGGCAAGCTTCTTGCCTGCATTGCACCAAGACCGGGCCAGCGTGGCTGAGCAGATGGCTGTGTGCTGAAGGGCAAAGAGCTGGAGCTCTAGTTGAGGAAAATCAAGGTCCAGAAAGGCAAATAAACTTTCCCTCCTGACTTAAAAAAAAAAAAAAAAAATAAGGAAAAAATCGTATGTGGAAGTTGCTAGGATATGTAAGAAGAATGAATCTTCTATAAATTTTAAAAAAGAAAAAAGAAATACAGCTGATTTTGTAGCCACAGCTGACACTATAAAAGTTGAGGCCATAATGCATAGTTGCTTAGTTATGATGGAAAGGCATCAATTTTTGTATTCATGTATGTACATATATTGAAAAGATAACAGTATACAATCTAGAGTTTGGCACTCTACTGAGTTTTAGGGTCCTACTAGGGATCTTGGAACATATCTCTCTAAGGTAAGGGGGAATAACTCTGGACTACTGCTTCTTTAACATTGAGCTCTCAGTCAACAGCACGATGGCTCCTTCTGGGACAAAGCTCGTCCATCCACTGTGCATTTTCTGCACAGGGCTCAGGAACCTCCAGGAGAATAGCTCCTCAGGTTTCCACCTCTGGAGACAGCGGGTCAGTGGCAGAGTCCACATGAGGCAGCAGGGTATTGAGGCAGCTGCAGGTGTTCAGAGAATGCCCTGGCCTCGCAGCTGGGCCACAAAAGTGGCCATGCAGTGCTGTACCAGTGGCCCCCAGTCTTGAGTGTAGATAGGTGGCTGCAGGCCCCCAGTGAGCATGCTCAGAGCCCAGTTGCACACTGGTGCACACACTGACAGGAGAGGCGGTCTGGGATTGGCCCGGTGGATGTGCTGTTGAGAATGTGGTCACCTCTTCTGCCCTGCGCAGGTGCTTGTGACCTTTCAGAGCATAGGACCAGTGTGGCACATTCTTCCTTTTCTCCTTCTGAAGATACAATGCATCCCTGCCCCTGGTGGGCTGTGCCAGGGTCTTGCTGTGACACTCTCAGGCTGTCTGAGGATCTGTTTCCCTGTAAGTGTTGCCCACACCTCCTCCTTGTTCTCCTGTCTCTTTGCCACCCAGCTCCGTTTCTGCCAGCTGAGCCAGAGTCTCAGAGACAGGTTGTCATTGCTACCAGGTGACCCTTGCTCTGTCTCTGGTCTGCAGCAAAGTTACTCTTGCTATCAGCTGACCACAGGTGAGGGCTCACTTTCATCCTTGCCACAGTCTTCCTCCTCTCCTCAGCCCATGGCCTAAACAGGGGAAGCATACGCAGGGCAGGGCCCCCCTCCATCGAGCCCCCTTCTCCCTGCTTTATATCCCCCCTTTCCAGGGGATTGCTGATTGCTGACCCCATAACCTGGTATCTTAAGGGATGGACCATTCCTTCCCTGGATTCTTGGTTCTCTACAAACTTTTGAAGGCATAGCAATCTTGGACCACAGACCCTATCAGGTGCCCAGCGAACCCTATGAAGCACCCCAAGACTATTGTCATCTCTTGTCTACATTCACAGACAGAGGAAATGCTAAACCTTAGGGGTTAGTGAAGACAAAAGATGCATTTTCCCCATCCAAGTTCATGGGTGCCTTATCCACTATCAATGTGGCCCTTGGGGAATCAAAGGCCAAGCCTAAGAAGCTCTGAGACAAGGCTGTACATACACAGGCGTGGCCTGGAGTTGTGTGCACCAGGGAGTGAGAAGCATTTACAAAGTGTGGGCTGTGCAAACAGGGTCTACCTCCTCCATCCCCCTACCTCCTCCTCTCCCGAGACTGCCTTGACCCAGCAGTGGGGCAGGCTGCCAAACGTCATGGCTTGGCTGGTATTTTTCTCCCAAAATACATGCTGAAATTCATAGCTGTTGTGGCAGTGCTAGGGGGTGTTTGAGTCATGACAGTGAAGCCCTCAAGCCTTCATTCTTGCCTTTCGTGAGTGCATGAGTTTCTCTGTCATGGACCTGGATAGGCTACGTGAGGGTGGATTGTTACAAAGGGAGGCTGCCCTTTGCCTCTTCTGGCGGGACCTGCTTGCCCCTTTCTCCTCAGCAGAAGCCAAACAGATGCTGATGTCATGCTCTTAGCCTTCCCAGTCTCTGAACTATGAGCCCAAATAAACAACTAGTCTTGATAACTTATGTAACTCAGGTACTCGGTCATAGCAACAGGAAAATGTTCTATGGGCTGGGTTTTCACTTTTAGGCAGGGCAGGGCAGGGCAAGGCAGAGCAGAAGTCAGCTGCAGAGACTCTGACTGACTGAGGAAGAGCAGTGAAGTAGTTCAACAGGGGGCTGCTGCCCTGTTGGACAAAGTGTATGAACATCACAATAGCAGCAAGGGCACCCCAGGTGGGGTATGGGCCAGTTTCACCCCTTCTCTGTGGGAGAACAAAGTCTGGCTGAAGTCAGGAACACTCTAGAGCGAGAGCTCTTTGTCTCTCATGGTTGGGTGCAGGGCCTTCTTTAAGCTGGGAGGACCTGGGGAGGAGGGGGGAATTGGCTTGGAGGACCCTAAATTATAGACCCTGCAAGAGCAGATAAAACTAGCCAGACAATTTTAAATGAATATTATTTGCAGTGGATAACTCATAATGGTGTACATTTATAAGGGACAGTGTGATGTTCTGGCGTGTGTCTACAACAGGGAATCATTCAATCAAATGTAGCAACGCATCTGGCCCCTCGCTGACGTCTCACTCTTTATGGCGGGACGTTTTGAAATTTGTTCTCAGCTGTTCTGAAATCTATGCTACGTCATCACTGAGAATAGTCACTGCAGCAAAGCTCTTTTCTTAGCAGGGGAATGGGCACCCTTGACTGTGCGGAGTGGAAAGTGGCCGGAATGAATACTGCCCCACCTACACCCAGCATCATCCCCTGTGTGTGGCTACCCTGGGAGGGAGGTGTTCAGAGCCGAGGGCGACGAGGGCTGGCTTCTCCCCAGGCCTTGCTCTCCTGGGCCGGTGAGGGGCTGCAGGGTGGGTGGGTGGGGCACCACAGCCTGGGCAGGACAGGGCACAGAAGGAAAGGCGAAGCCCTTCCTGGGGCGACTGGCCAGTAAAACCACCACTGGCATCTACCAGCTTCTCTGAAGCTTTCCGGAATCCATTCCATATCTTCCCCACCTATGGTTCCCTTCCCTGCAGCGAGGGTCGGCCGGGCCCTCTGTAGGCGAGCGTCCGCTGCTCTCTAGTGGACAGAAGGGCGCACGGCAGGCGGTGAGCAGCCGGGTCGCAGAAGTTTAAGGCCAAGCCACTCGGCACGTTGCCACAGAGCGCGCACTGCCTAGTCCTCGTCCCGTTAAGGTGCTGTGTGAGGTGAATCACACGTTGTTATGGGCTGAACTGTGTCCCCACCAGACTCCACAGGTTGTGGTCCTTAACCGTGGGACTGTCGCGTGTCTGCAGTGACTGTATTTGCCAATAAAGGTTCAGGGTTTTTTGTTTGTTTGTTTGTTTGTTTGTTTGTTTTTTTCTTCTGGTACTTGGGATTGAATCAAACAGTGCTTTACAACTGAGCTACATTTCCAACCTCTTTTCTATTTTTCTATTTTTGAAAACAGGGTCTGGCTAAGATGCCCAGGCAGGATTTGAAGCCGGGATCCTCCTGCTCATCCATCTGAATTTCTGGGATTACAGTCTTGCTCTACCACACTTGGATAGAAATAGGATCTTTAAGAAGAAATTGAATTCAAATGATGTCCTTAAGGTGTGCCTCAGTCCAGGGTGGCTGGTGTCCTACACAGAAAAGGCAAATTCCACAAAAATGTCCACTTTTTCCTTAGCCAGGGAATCTGGGGGACAGGCCCAGCAACCCCAGTGACCCTAAACCCCAAGGGCTCAGCCCAGAGCTTCCCAAACAAGGGGCCTACATGGAGGGAAGGCATCAGCCCTTTGAAAGGAAAAGGAGTTTCCTTTCAAAAGGCTGAGGAAGGAGGGAGGAGTATTCTTTTTGCTTTTGGTTTCTGTTTCTCCAGTTCCCCATCTAAATACAGCAAGCATCCAGGAGCCAGAGCAGTAAGTCCAAAAGCCCCCGGATAATGCTGGGATCCAGTGAGGTGAAGCAATGTCCTCAGGGACCCAGCAGCGCCTTGGGTGGGTCCTCACTCAGGGGGTTCTGGGTCTCTGTGTGCAGCAGGGTGGGAGAGAGGGAGTACCCAAGCTGAGATGGGGACAGGTGACCCCAGAAGAAGCTCAGCAAAGGCAACAGAGAAAACCATAAAGCATGTAAGACTTGCCTACAAAACTAGGGCTGGCCAAATAGCTCAGCGGATTAAAGCGTCTGCAAGAAGGCGCAGGGGCCCAGGGGCCCAGGGTTGGATTCCCCAGGCCTGCCTTGCTGGCCCCAACCCCCAGGGTGCACAGAGTCTGCAATTAAGACTGGGCGTGGTGCCGCACACTTGTAATCCAACCCTTGGGAGACTGTAAACAGGAAGATCACTATGAGTCCAATTTAGTAGTGAGGCTAACACCCTAAAATACAAAAAAAGAAAGAAAAGAAAAAAACTCAACAACAGAGAGAGAGAGACAGAGAGAGAGAGACAGAGAGACTTGGTGGCGCATGCCTGTAATCCCAGCACTGGGGAGGCTGAGGCAGGAGGATTGTTGTGAAAGTGAGCTTAAAGCCAGCCTGAGCTGCATAGCGAGACCCTATCTCAAAAAGACAAAAAAAAAAAAAAAAAGCAATGGAAAAGGGTTAGGTAAGGTATAGCTCAGCAGTAGAGTGCCAGCCCAGAACAAGCAAGGCCTCAAGTTCCATCCCCAGCCCTGGACAAAAAAAGAAATACCTGTAGTGGTATACCCATATTATCTCCAAACAAACAAAAAATGAAGGAATTGACAGAAAATATGTAACCACACACCTAAAGTAAAACATTTTTTAAAGCCAGTATGACTTGAAAGAACTTAAGGAAGAATTCTTTAGATTTGTTTAAAATACTTTTTGGAGTTTTTTTGGGGGGATGGGTAGTTGTTGTTTGTTTGCTTGTTGGAGACAAGTTCTTGTTGTATAATTCAGATTGGCCTTGAATTCAGTATGTAGCCCAGTCTGGGCTTAAGTCCACAGCAATCCTCCTGCCTCAGGCTCCCAAGTGCTGGGATTATAGGTATGGACCACCATATCAGGCTTAAAAATCACTTTAGAAATCCATATTAAAGTAGGAGAAAAGCACAAGCAAATAGACAGAGGATGAAAGTAAAGAAATTGTCATTGTAAAAAAAAGGAATTATTATTGTAGTGCTAAGGATCAAACCAGGGCCTTAAATTAAGATGAGTATACAGTCTACCAGTGAGCTACATCCCCAGCTGAGGGAAAAAAATAAAATAAAATCAAGAAGCAAAGATCAACATTATAGATCAGCAGCAACAGAGGAAAAGTTTCGATTTGATGGTGAAGAACACTAACTTTAGCTGGGTGTGGTGGCTCGCACCTGTAACCCTAGCACTCTGGGAGCCTGAGACTGGAGGACTGTGTGCTTGAGCCTATCCTGAGCACCTCAGTGATTTCATGAGATCAAAATAAAAAATAAAGGACTGAAGATGAAGCTCAGCACAAAGAACCAGAGTGCAGTCTCTAGTCCTACAAAACAAAAGACTTTGAATCCCAATTAAACAAAATACTTCTTCCCATCCCTGAAAAAAGGATTCCAAAAATAACAAATATGGGGGAAGATGTGGATAGCTGAGGGCCTTTGTGTACCATAGATGGGGACATATCTTGGTACAGCCTCTGTGGAAAACAGTGTGGTGGGTCCTTCAAGAATTAAACATAGGGGGCCAAGGAGATAACTCCCTAGAATAAGCACTTGCCTGGTAAGTGCA
>PVKA01015210.1:9235-50693 GCA_004027165.1 Ctenomys sociabilis
CCCCCCCGCGCGTGCTGAGTGCGCGACTGAGACTGGGCGTGCTGGCGCACACCTGTAACTCCGCCGTGTGTCAGGCTGAAAACATTATGAGTCTGATCAGTGTAGTGAGATCGTGAAGACCTTGTATTAAAGAAAAAAAGAAAAAAGACGTGTGTAGCTTTCCCAATCTGACCTCACTGAGTTAGCTGATCCAGAATACCTAAATACCAAGTTCATGCTGGGAAGGTAGCTCCGTGGTTTAAGTTCCTGCCTTGCAAGCCCGAGGATCCAAGTTTAGTCCCTGGGGCCATATGCCATGCTGGCCAAAGTAATAAATTTTTTAAGGGGGACTGCCCATTATCTCAGTAATATTTTTTTTTTAAAGAAGCAAGCTCACCAAAATGAAACTTTGTAGTACTTTCCTGATACCTACAAAAAAATAAATTCAAGTTCTAGCACCTGGCTTGTGAACTAAAAACAGGAAAAGGTAGGAAGCTGGCTTCCCCTGGGCTGCCTCTGCCCCCAGCCATGCCGTGGTCTCCACAGGCTCTCTTCTGCTTCCAGCTAAACCAAACCAGAAGGGCCTTCCCCACCAATATTACAGGCCACCATTTCCCACTTCAGATTTCTAACGTCCTCAGAGCAGACATCTTGTCATATTTCCTTTCACTCTTGGGCTTGGAATATGCCACCCACACCGAAGTGCCTGGCAAATGTCACACACATTGAAAGAACAATGGAATGTAGAGAAATTGTGTTTTTCTGCAGTAAATCAGTCTTGGTGGTGGGAAACAATCCTTCAGTGTGTTGGCACGGTTGGACTGAAGTTAAAAATGAATGACAATTATCATGTACTTTAATCCATAGATAGATAGATAGATAGATAGATAGATAGATAGATAGATAGATAGATAGATAGATTTTTTTTTTTTTTTTTTTTTTTTTTTTTTTTTTGTCTTTTTGAGACAGGGTCTCACTATACAGTTCAGTCCGGCCTTAAGCTCACTGTAGCTCAAGCTGGTCTCGAACTCACAACAATCCTCCTGCCTCCACCTCCCGAGTGCTGGGATTACAGGCATGCGCCACCACGCCCGGCTTACCCCGATCTTAATGTATATTTAAAATGTTTTTTTTTTGGAAATAATTTGAAATATACAGAAAAATTGTAAGAATGGTACATGGGACATCCATTTACCACTTAACTCACATTCAACTGTTAGCACTTACCATTTGCCTAGAAAGCAGCAAGCTTTGGCAATGGGATATGAGAGACCAAGATTTGGCCTTTGTGCCCACTGCTACTGGAGTGTCTTTGTTTGTCTTTTCGGCAGCTGTGTATCTAGGAAGCTCCATTGGATTCTTCCTTCCTCCTCCTATTTGATGTTTGTATCCTTGTTCTTCTATAATGAGAACCTTGGTTCCCAAAGGAGCAAATTATTTCACCATTTATTCAGTCACATAATACATCTCCATCAGTGTCCCATTTAGTACAACAAAATTAAGCTAATTAATGTATAAAAATAAAAGATTTATGTGGGCTTAGAGTATTGGAGGTTTCCTTCCGTGGTTGCTTGATTCCCTTGCTTTGCTGTCTGTGTTGAGAAAGCACATAACGGCGGGGGTACATGGTGGAGGAAAACTGCTTGTATTATGAACGAGAAAGGAGACAAAGTAAAGGGTCAGGCTGATACAAGGTTCATCCCTGGTCATCTAAAGACCCCTTATTAGTCCCACAGTTTAAAGGTTCTAGCACCTCCTAATGTTGCCTCCTTGGGGAACCAAGCTCCCAGCATATAGGCCTTCGAGAACGTTCAAGATAATAGACTACAGCAGCATCTGAACTAGTTTCAGAATTGGTTCACTGATTGATACACCATGGGAAATAGCGCTAGCAAAAATAGTTCAGGATTTGTTTTCAGTTCTCTAGCCTCTTAAAAAATACAGAAGGCATACAGATAAGTATTGCACCTGTTAATTACTTGGATAAGTCTCGCCACTCTCAGCTCCCCCACAATGTGGTTATGTTATTCATTTGATATAGCAGTGCTTTTTTTTTATTTGCTTTCATTTTTAGCTTTTCCCTCACCCTTGGTGATCTGATTCTTTTTGCACATATAGAACACTACCATACACAAATCAAAATCATTAAAAAGATATATTTGGAAAAGTGTCACCTCTGCTAGATTCTCTTCACTTCTGTTTACTGTGCAGAATTTGCTATCCCATTTGTTGACTCTTGTTGTCATTTATTGGGCAATTGAAGTTCTGTTCAGAAAGTCCTTGCCTACACCTGACTTCAAGAGTTGTATTTATTTTTCATCAGTATGCTGGTTCTGTTTTAATATTTAGATCTTTGCTCTGTTCTTATTTCAGTTTAGTACACTGTGTGAGAATGGGTCAAGTCCATCTCTACATGTGGATATTCAGTTCAGTCTTACAAGCATGCCTTGCTGTGGATGGCACTAAGCATCTGGATTCCCTGTATTTTTATCCCACGTTGTAAAGAGACAAAAGAGGCCTTTCAGAACTGCCTCAGAGCCGGGTGTGGTGGCGCATGCCTATAATCCCAGCACTCGGGAGGCTGAGGCAGGAGGATTGTTGTGTGTTCGAGACCAGCCTGAGCTACAAAGTGAGCTGAGCTGCATAGCAAGACCCTGTCTCAAAAAGCTGCCTCAGGAGGCAGAGAGCACAAAGGGATAAGCGTATTTAAGGTGAGGGAGGTGCATTTTGAGGGGAATTAATGGCAAGGTGTCTTTTACTGTAGCAAACTCTAAAAATGTAGACATTCACTGTATATTTTGGCCACACCTTATATTTATTTCACATTGTTAAGGGTGAACCTTCAGAGTAAGTTCCAAGAAATGAGATCATTGAGTTGAAGGGCAAAAGGTATGTAGAGTAGCGATAAATGGTGCCATCTCTTCTCACAGGGCTTGGACCAGTCAGCATTTCTAGCAGCAATGAACGAGAGTGGCAATTTCTTCACAGCCTGGCTTGTAAAGTATGTTGGCAAGCATTTTTTAAATGAGTGTGTGTTTGTGATACATAATACTGTAGTTGCATTGTTTTGGGGAAATTGAAGGAGTAAGTAAAATACATAAAGTACAGCAGACATTGTGAAAGGGAAAGAGACTGCTCAAAAAGGAAAGAATAACTCGAATGGGAGAAAGGAGAAAATAAGTAAGGAATATATGATAACTAAGATAATTGTACTGCTTCTAATGACATCACTGAAGGAAATAATATTTATATTGTTTGATCAATCTTAAATGCTTATATCTGAGCCGGGCATGGTGGCACATGCCTGTAATCCCAGCACTCGGGAGGCTGAGGCAGGAGGATTGTTGTGAGTTCGAGACCAGCCTGAGCTACAAAGTGAGCTTAAGGCCAGCCTGAACTGCATAGTGAGACCCTGTCTCAAAAAAGACAAAAAAAAAAAAAATGCTTATATCTGGTAATCTGAGCAACCACTTTGATGATAAGTATATACAATGTAATAACCACTGTCAGTTTCCTTTCATCTTGTTTTAAAATTCTGTCATTTTTATTATTGTATTTTTTAAAATAGTGGCATTATCTTCTTACCCAAACAAAATATATCTTGATCATTTCTAACTATCTGCCTCCCTCCCTGCAGTCCCTCTTCCAGCTTCCCCTGGCCCCCTTCCCCTTCCACAAAAAGTTCTGCCATGGGCGGGGGAGATAGCTCAGCAGCGTAAGTTCCTGCCTGGCCAGCTCAAGGTCTTGATTTCGAGCTTTGGTGCAGAAAAGAGAAAGAAAAAAAGGTCTGGTTTCCTGTTTCCTACGATGGACACAGGTAGGAAATTCTTCTTTATGGTGAAATCGTGGTCCATTGTGGATATATGCCACATTTTCTGTATCATTGGTGGTTGACAAGCTTTCAAGTGTTTGTGAACTTTGTCCATGAAAAATGGTCTCAAGAGTTTTTTTAGTACAGGATCTACAGGGTCTCACTACAGACTCGGAATCATAGTGATTCTCCTGTTTTCAACTCCCAAATGCTGGATTACAGCCATACGCCACCACACCCAGTCTCAATCGCTGTCTCTGCGGACCCTGGGGCGGGCACAGCACACAAAGGAATGAACCCCAGTCCCCGCGCCTTCCTAAGAGCTTTAGTCTGATGAGCCATCCAGCCAGCCCTAGAATTTTAATTAGCATTTTAAGCAGAAAAATTTTAAATATGTTAAAAAGATATCCTGATTACTGGTTTGATGATCAGGTATTGAAACACATTTTATGGACTCTCAACTTGGTGTTATCGAGACAATTAGCACACTCCTACTGAAGTGGGTTGAGATGACCCTTGAGCCTAACTGCCTTTTCTCAATTTGCTGTTTCTCAGGCTGGGTTTGATTGGCAGCGACTCTTCTAAAGCTTTCTTGCCCCACCTGCTGGAAGAGGAGGAGATTTAAACTGCATTTTTCTGTATGTACCTTGTATGATACCAAAACATTACGAAAACTTTTTGCAATGTATTAATTTATCGAATCTGTCCTGTTAATTTGTCTTGAAATTGTCTCATTGCTATTTGTTCTTCAATAAAATAAATTAAAAAAGACAAAAAATAAAAAAATAAACTGCATTTTTCCAAAGCCTCCTAGAAACCCCAGGTGGAGTGCAGGGATTGGGGTGCGGGGGCTTTACGGTGCCCTCTAAATTGGCATGGACTCATAAACCTGAAGACAAAACAAGAATCTAAAGAGAATTGGGGGGCGGTGAGATGGCTCAGTAGAATAAGCGCTTGCCTGGGAAGTGCAAGGGTCTGAGTTCAATCCCCAGTTCTGCCTAAACAAATAAACAAATAAATAGAACAATGTAGATTTACAGTAACGACTTCACATTCTTCTACAGCATGTATAACTTACATAAATGTAAAAAAAAGAATAGTAAAAAATTTAGTGAAACCCTGTTCCAAATACATAAATGAAAAAGAATAATATGGCATTTATAACTAATCAGCATTCTAGAGCATGTTAATTCGAAAAAGTGGTTGACATTTTCCTACAAAGATTACCTGTGTAATTTTTGGTGACAGCTGGGACTCTAGTTACTTTGTAGGTTTTCAGATGTTCATTTTAAAATGGTGCTTAGGGGCCTGCCCGTTAGCTCAGCTGTTTAAGCATCTGCTCATGCAAACACAGTCAGGCGCAGGATACTGCGGTTTGATCCCCACCTCCACCTGCCTTACTAAACCCGCCTTTAAGGCAGCCTGAGCCAGACAAGCAAGCAAGCAAACAAACAAAGAACATCTGTCTCAACTTTTAAGGGCTGGCCAAGTAGCTCAACGGATTAAAGGGCCGGCTTAGACAGATGCCTGAGGTTCAAACCCCAGCATGCAGAGCCAGCCCCATCCCTAGGGCACCCTGAGATGGCAATTCAGACTGGGCATGGTGGCACATGCCTGTAGTCCCATCACTTGGGAGGCTAAAAACAGGAGGACCACTGTGTAGGGAGATCCTGTAGACCCTGTAGTAAATACATTAAAAACAATTTTAAAAAAACAATTTGGTTTCAATTCTTGTGGGCTTTCAACACATTTATACCCATTTTGAATGCATATGTAAGCATTTTTCTTTGTTTTCATTTTCCTTTTACTTTTTTTGTGTGTGTGAGACAGGCTCTTGTTCTGTAACCCAGACTGCCCTCAAATTTGAGGCAATCTTCCTGCCTCAGCCTCCCAAATGATGGGATTAGAGGTGTGCACTACCATGCCTGATCTCCTATTTTTCTTATTTAATTTTTTAAAATGTATTTATTTTTGGGCTGGGGAGACAGCTTTGTGGTCTAATCACCTGCCTGGCAGGTACAAGGACCAGGTTCAATTCCCGATACTACATGTTATGCTGGCCCCATAACTTTGGGCACACCATGCCAGCCTCAAAACAGGGCTTGGTGGTGCATGTCTATAATCCCAGCACCAGGGAAGCTGGGAGAGGAGGATCACTATGAGTCTAGGCTGTGTAGCAAAACTCAAATAAATAAATAAAAGATTAATTTTTTTAACATTTATTTTTGAGGGCCGGCGAGATAGCTCAGCAGACTAAGCACCTGCTTTGGCATGCACAGGGACCAGGATTCGATCCCCAGTCCTGCAAGCTGTGCTAACTCCTCCCCTTGGGGAGTTGCTGAGCTAGTGACAGAGTCTGGGAGTGGTGGCACAGTCCTGTAATCCCAGTGCTGGGGATGCTGAAAACAGGAGGATCACTACAAATCTGATATGTGTAGTGAGACCTTGTAAACCCTGTTCTAAATACAAAAAAAAGGAAGAAAGAAAAAAGATTTTCATAAAAATATTTTTTTTCATTTTACGTATTTGGTACAAGGACTATCTACACAGCTCAGCTTTGTAGTGATCCTGTTTTCAGTCTTCCAAGTGCTGGGATTACAGATGTGTGCCACCATGCCCAGACTCTGTCGCTGGCTCAGCACTCCCCATGGATGGGGACGGAGACAGGGATGGCACAGCATGTGGAAAAATATTTATTTTTGAGACAGGATCTCAGTATTTAGTCCTGGCTAGCCTCAAATTCACAGCAATCTTCCTGCCTCAGCCTCCCAAGTGCTGGGTTTATAGGCATGCACTACCATGCTTGATTTACATAGTAGTCTTTTTGTAACTGTATCTTATACCTTTTTTGCCTCCAGGAATCAAACTGAGGACCTTGCATCTTCCGGGCAGGTACTGTGCCACTGAGTTATATCCCTGGCCCTGCATCTTAAACTTTGTTTTTAATCACTAACATGTAGTTTTTACTTTTCTAGCTTCATAAACAATGTCTATGAGCATAGGCTTTACTTTTGTACCAGTGGTCCAACTTGAGACCCTGTGCCTGTCGGGCAGTTGCTTATGTGGCTGAGCCAAATCCCGGGTGAACACAGGCTTTTGTTTACATGGCTATCTCATTACAATTAATTCCTGGAAGCAGAATTGTTGGACCAAGGAGTACTTATCTAAATTTATTTTTATTATGTAATTACAGACACATTGGAACAAATACAATAATACTCCATGTATGTGCCAAGATGTCCACATTCTAATCCCTGAAAATTTTTATGACAAAAAGAACTTTTCAGGCATGATTAAACTAAGGATCTCCAAACTAGGAGGTTTTTTTGGATTACTTGGGTAAGCCCAATGTCATCATAGGGATCCTTATAAAGGAAACAGGGAGACAAGAGAGTCACAGCAGGAGATACGATCATGGAAATCATTTGAAGTGTTGTGATTGCTGATTGGAAAAAGATTATGAGCTCAGGAAGGTGAATAGCTTCTTGTTTCTAAAAACTAGCTGAGGAGATAGCTCAGTGGCACAGTGCTTGTCTGGCAAGTAGGACACTGTGAGTTTGATTCCCAGTGCGAAGGAGAAGGAGAAGAGAGAGAAGCATTCTCTTCTAGAGTCCTTGGAGAGGGTTTAGCCCTGCTGACACATTGGCTTTAGCCCACTGAGTTATTTTACGCTTCTGATCTTCAGAACTGTAATATTTTAAGAGTTATTCTATCTTTAGCCACTAAGTTTTTGTCAATTTGTTCCAGTATCAATAGGAGTCTGAGGATGCACATAGTTTAAATAATTTTTATAAATTGTCCTCATCTCCCTCTGCACCAGTGCCTTGTCCTCTTCAGTTCCACTAGTCAAGGAAAGGGGCTTGCTGAGGCATCCAGGTGTTCTTCCTGCCTCAGCCTTATAAGTGCTGGTATAATACGCAGGCATATGCCATCATACCCTGCACATCCCCAGTAAAACCTTGACTATTTCTTTTTCATGTTTAATTTTTTTCTTTTTATTTATTTATTGGATATAGTGTCTCACTACATAGCTTGGATTTCATACTGATCCTCCCATTTTCAGTCTCCCCAACACTGGAATTACAGGTGTGCACCACCGCGCCAAGTTTCAGTGGTGGGCACAGCACACAGGGGTTATGGGGACAGCACAGCATGAGGTATTGGAGATCAAACCTGGGTCCTTGCACTTGTCAGGCAGGTACCTTAGACCTCCCAGCTGCCTCCCCAGCCCTGGAGCATCATCTTGATGGAACAGGTTCATGAGGGGACTTGGGGGCTCTATCTAGCCCCTCAGTGTACAGGTAGTGACACCTCTCCCTGACCTCAGCCTTGACCCTCAGCTGGATTTGGGTCAGTCAAGGTACTCCTGTGTTCCGAGTGGCTGAAACTGGAAATTGATCATCTGTGGGAGGGCAGGACAAGGTCACAGTGCCTAAAGCAGTCAAGCTGCCTCAGTTTTAAGTAAAGCATCCTGCCTGGACAATTTCAGCCATTAGTCTCTAGGCAACTTTGTGTCTCCTGATGCTAACCTTGCAAGAGTATAAATAAATGCCCCTACTGTTGTTCTTTGGGTCTTTTTAGGATTTTGTGGCAAATTGTCTATATGGATGTTTAAAGTCCTGCAGTTTTTTTTTTTTTTTTTTTTTTTTTTTTTTTTTTTTTTTTTTTTTTTTTTTTTTTTTTTTTTTTTTTTTTTTTTTTTTGTCTTTTTTGAGACAGGGTCTCACCATGCAGTTCAGGCTGGCCTTAAGCTCACTTTGTAGCTCAGGCTGGTCTTGAACTCACAACAATCCTCCTGCCTCAGCCTCCTGAGTGCTGGAATTACAGGCCTGCGCCACCACGCCCGGCTTCCTGCAGTTGTTTTAATGTTTGTTTGCTCAGTTGGAGTAACTGCTTATTTTAAGATATTCAAATAAAGAAACATATAAAATAGAAAATGCATGTAAACCTATAAAGGCAACCATTTCAAGTGTTAAGATTAGCTTCATTAAAGAAAAATCTAGAACAATGCCAGGCACTTTTCTAAGCACTTTATATAGATTAGCTCATTACCACCTCATGACAATTCTACCAAGGAAGTGCTCTTTTCCTTACTTGGCAGCTAAGGAAGAGCAGCAGGCCCAGAGAGGTTAAGAAATCTTTAAGGCTACATGCCAGCTAATACCTAGCGTAAATTGACCATGCCCAGGCTGGCGACTTTACCTTCATGCCCTGCAGACACAGAAATAGAAAGCAAAATGGCTCCTGTAGTCACATGGCTCCAAGATGACCTTTTGAAGTATTTGCTTGCAAAGTTTTTAATGTATTTTCTAAGTGAAAAGGCAGTTTTTAGCATAGAGGATGTATAAGGGTGTAACTATGTCTTCCCACTTAATATTATACTATGAGCATTGGATATGTATCCAGATTCTATAGCACAATGCTCACGGGAATCTATTGAAATTTTCTGTCAAGACTATTGAATAGGAATTCTAAGCAATGACAAAAAAATGAGTTGTTTTGTCTAGTTTCAGATAATTCCATCCTTTCTTACTGAATCAGACACAAATGATTCTATGTTTCCTGGTCTGCTCTCTCCTGATAAGGGACATTGGTTAAACTGACATTAAGACTTCCTCAGGTCCTTTCACTTATTAAGATGAT
Organism: Ctenomys sociabilis; assembly: GCA_004027165.1. NCBI lineage: Eukaryota > Metazoa > Chordata > Mammalia > Rodentia > Ctenomyidae > Ctenomys > Ctenomys sociabilis. The sequence goes on from PVKA01015210.1 coordinate 18,669, forward strand.
ACCTTGCATCATAATTGTGGAAATTTAAAAAAGGATCAAAAAGTATGGCAGCCTTCTGCTCCTCTATAAATTCTGGTGATTATCTTAAGATCATTCTCAATGCCCAGAGAAATTTGCCAAAGACACATAATACTGTGAATTGTATGTCAGGTAGAATCATTTTATTCTCTTATTTGGCTCTGAGAAAAGGTTCCCATCCTTATCTGAGAGGTTACTTGCTTTGTTTACAGTTATAGGAGTATGCATAAAAATTTTCAGAAATTTAATTCTGAACACATATTAAATTTCATTTCAAGGTTCCCTCTTGGTTGGGATATTTTGGAGAAATTCCATTTTGGGAAATGGTTTGATGATAATATACTGGACACAAGGAACAAGAAAGTTTGAATAAAACTCCACTAGTCTTTTGACCTTACATCAGCTAAGAGGTACGGGAGGGGGCAGTATCCCTGAAAGGGCTTCATTTCATTAAAGAGTATCAGACAATTATTTAAGTATCTGTATCAGAAATTCTAACGACTTCCACGAATGGGGTTATGAAATGCATTCTCAGAAGGCAATTCTGGACAGTTTTAATATTTCACAATTCAATTTATGAGAAAAAGAACCGGTGATTTGAGTCTTCTTTTACGGTTTGTGGCTAGATGTCCTCCCAACGCCTCATACAGTCATGGGGTGACCTCAAAGAGTTTGTGATTAATTCATGATCCAATGCTGGGATTTTGGGTGTGAGTGTTATGCCCGCCCTGGCGCAGATAGCCTGAATACAGTATAAATAAAGGAGAAAGGCTTACTGTCACTCCTGCTTTTTTACTCTTGCTGTTCTGATGTTTTCTGCCACCATGAACTGCCCACTGCCACGTGTCACTCTGCCTTGGAGCCAGCTGATTATGGGCTGAAACCACTACAAACTGTGAGCTAAATAAACCTTTGTTTTCTTTTTTTTTTTACCTTTGTTTTCTTAATTCTGGATATCTGTTATTTTTTTTCCCAGAAATAAGAGAAAAGCGACCAAGGCACTTCCAAGGAATAAAGCCCCTCTTCCCCAAGGTACTCAGTTTCCATTATTAAAGCATTAAGTAGGAGTTGCCAGCTCAGAGCAATTACAATAATAATACATGGAATAATCAATCATACTTCTTACTATCTTTTAAAATGTCTGGAGGAATATTCCATGAAGAGTTAATGGCAATTATCAATTATCTCTGCAAGAATTGGTAATTGTGAGATTATGGAATATTTCAACTTTTATATTATATATGCTTAAGTTTGTTTCACTTTAAAAAAAAAATACCGCACAAGTATTACTCTGTAATCTGAATCATACAATATGTTTTACAAATCATCAAATCAGTTTTGGGAACTTAGGGACGGGTGTTACCAGTGGCTGTGCTGTGCCCATTTTTGTTCACAAGGACTGTTCCGTTCATCAGGTGAGCCAAGTCATCTTGGCTGTGAGGAACTGGCTTACAGGCAGGTCTTTCTACACTTTAGTTGCATCAGAATCCCCTGGAGGGATGGTTACAACTTAGACCAGTGGGCCCCAGCCGCTTGCGTTGCTGACTAGGTAGGCTTGAAGTGGGGGCCCAGCACGAATTTCTTTTTTATGGTTTTATTTTTATTAGTACATGTGTGCCTTACTTGTGGGGAGTTGGTACATGAACATAACACATCTTAATTGCTTTTCTTCTTCCCTTCACTCCCTCCCTCACCCCTCCCTCCATATTCTAATCCCCTTCCCATTAAAGAAAGATTACCTCCATATTTCCTTTTATCTTTTATTTGTATTTTGGGTTTATTAGATAAGCTTGTGTGTCTCATTTATTTTACTTAACATTATGGTCTCCAGATGCATGCATTTTCTTACAAATGACTCATTTATCTTTTTTAGGGCAGAGTGGTACCACACTGGGTGTAAATACCACATTTTTTGTTCATCTGTTAATGGACACACAGGCTGCTTCACAAGGTGCACGTTCTTAAATCAGTTCCCCATGTGCTGATGGTTTGGGGACCATGCTTGGTGAGCCACTATGGCACTGAAGGAAAACTTCAGCAAGAAGGGAAGTCGGAGCCCCAACTGGCAAGCAAAAAAAAAAAAAAAAAGTGAACTTCACTGACTTCCCCCTTTTAACTGTATTTATTTTTATTTTTCAGCAAATGAGCTTGACTTGACTGTTTCTATTTAATAAGAAATCTGGCTAAAGGGTTGTACCACATCTTACTAAGCAAGTGCTTGGTTCGAACACTTTTCAGCAAAGTCCCATGGTGTCTAGGGCTGGCTGTTTGCTCTGGGGGGCTTCATCACCTGAGGGATGGCCATGGCTTTTCACCCCATTTTAGGCCACTGGTCTTGTTTTCTCTGACCCCTAGGGTGGTATCACCGAGGGGAACAAAGTAGTGATTATGGCAGACTGACTTTCTGTTTGGCCAGCAATGAGGGAGTGATACTGAAGGAAGAGAAACACAGAAAAATCAATCCCCTCCTGGCCTTGCAATCCAAAAATAACAAATGTATTCATTCTTTTGTATGTGGTTACACATACGTAACATAAAATTTATTATTCTTGACATACTAAGTGTACACTTTTGGACATTTCACATAAAGCAGTCATATGATAGTTGGCCTTTTATGACTGGCTTCTGTTGCCTAGGATCTTGTATCCTAGGGGTCACCTTTGTTGTACCATGAACCAATGATTCACTGCATTTTATACCCACTCTCAGGGAGATTCGGGTTGAGCTATACCTCCTCCACTTACCCACCTCCAACAAGTATTTTCTCCTCCCCTTGATTGCTTTCTCCATCTACCCAGCTTCCAAGCCAGCTAACTGTTTCTTTAGAAGACAGCTAACAAAGAATTTGTTTTCTTTTTGCCAAAGCAAATCATCTGGCTCACCAGATTCTAATAAGTGGACTTTAAAAAACATGGATTAAGAATTTAGTTTTTTTCCATTCGACAGTGCCAATGCCATCATATTTCTTGCCCTTAGTATTTCCAGTCTGTGGCTACTTCTTGCTTTCCCCAGGGTCTCATTCCTCCACTTTTGGTCCCCAGAGGACAGGTCACTAGTGACCTTCTTCAAATCAGGAGGCATCGAGACGTCTGCTCCTACCCATCGCCTGCAGGGACTTGTTCACACTTGGCTGGCATGGAGACCACTTAGAGTCAAATGTCTGGCTGCACTCCCACCCCTTCCATACAAGCCCTCCTAGAAAACCATCTGTTCCCCAGACTCCAAGCCTTCTCATTTGTTCTTCCTCCCCCTGTCTGGAATGCTTACAAATGTCTGTGCCACCTGGGTCCTGGGCTCTGATGGAACCCAGCCTGTGAGGGGCCCCTGCACGTAACTTTGGAAAATTCAGGGAAAAAGAAAAGCCACTTTCCCAAGTCAATTTCTATTCTTTTTAAAAATTTATTTAGAGCCGGGCGTGGTGGCGCATGCCTGTAATCCTAGCACTCGGGAGGCTGAGGCAGGAGGATTGTTGTGAGTTCGAGACCAGCCTGAGTTACAAAGTGAGCTTAAGGCCAGCCTGAGCTGCATAGTGAGACCCTGTCTCAAAAAGACAAAAAAAAAAAAAATAAAAAAAAATAAAAATTTATTTAGTATATTTAGTATGGGGTCTCACTACAGCTCAGACTCATAGTGATCCTCCTGTTTTTAGCCTTCCCAGTGCTGGGATTACTGGCATGCACCACCACCCCTGGTCTTGGTGGCTAGCTCAGCATGCCTGGGCGCTGGGTCAGCAGGCATTTAGTCCCCTGAGTTATCTTGCCAGACTCAAATTCTGCTCTTAAATCTTCATTTCTACTGATAAAGTGAAGAGCCTCCTGTTGTTAGTTTATCAGCTCCAATATAAAAATATTAGCCTGTTCTTATTATTTATTCCTATGTTAAGGACAAATTATTCTATTTAATGTTAACATTATGACAATGCTCATTTCGCATGGATGATCTTAAATTAATGTGTGAAACTTTTGGAACTTTTTATTGATGACCATTTTATTTACATTTTAAAATTTAAATTTCTTTATACTTTGCTGTATTTTAATTGTGAAAATATTCTTCCTTACATAGTACCACTTGTACTTTGGGCTGGTGGTCAGTAGGATGGATAGAAAACTGTAGAAAACACAGTCCTCTTTAATCTTCTACAACTGTTCTGACTTATTTTCTCAAATAAAGCAGGGCTGTGGAGAAGGATGGAAAATAGTTTTGTGGTTTTATTTTTGCAAGTTATTCTATATACTAGGACTATTTTTGTGCCTTTCAGATACAGGTTTCTGTGACTTAGCAGCTTTGAAGCTGATTACACAAACATTTTTGGGTTTTACACAAGAACACCTCATTCCAGTTTCACGTCCATGTGGAACAGCGTGTCTCTCCTTCTAGTTGCTTCCTTTGTGCTTTTCCTTGCAAAGCAAGCGTTCCTACCAACCGAGCAAAGAGAACCATGGCTTAGCTGTTTTATGCGTGGTCTATGATTTGGTGAGTTTCTGCACCTCTATAAAACAAGTAAACTTGGTTCTCTTGGATTGGTTGTAAAAGAGTCACTGAAAATGAAATACAGGAAGCGAGTGATTATTCCAAGGGACATGATAAGCCAGGTCAACATAACGGAGCAGATGTCAGTTCTATGGTTTTTGATCTGGACATAAGTTACCTTTGATCCAGCACAAAGGGTGCAAAGGAAGAGTGGGAAAGCCCGCCTGCTTGCTGCAAGTGGAGACTGCTAGGGTTCTTCCCTGTCAAGTTGCTATTTTTGCCATTTAAAATATGAAGACATTTATCCTGGGGGAAATCTTTGAGGCTGTACAAATTTTCTATTTCTCCTTAAACTTTCACCCACTCATTTGAAAATTTTATCACCCCATCATCAGTGTTGTAATGGTGTTTTTCCTCTTCATTTCTTCCACATTTATTACTTGCAATTCTTCTGTAGGGAAGGCTTGTCCCTTCTCCTTATTTCCTTATTTTATCAGTTATTTGGTTATATCTGTCTGGACTTGAAAATATTAATTTTATTCTTTGTGTTAAATCCCAATACTGTTGTTATTCATTTTGGGAATTGAACCACTTCAACACTGGCCTTTGGGAGCCCTTTTGGAGTGGCTCATTATTTTTCTTGAACACATCTTTATTTTCTGGCACTGTGAGATTCTTAAATTTCTCCATGAAGCTCATCAGAAGTACTATGTAATATCTAAGTCAGTATATAATTTATTTTAATGTAAAGATGATGTTAACAGTTAGAAAGCAAAGTATCATGCATTACATGTACATTGCATGTGTCAAGTCCAAGTACAGGCAGGGAGCTACTGTGACAACCTGTTAAGTGCTACAGAGGAAGAGGCTGAAGCACCTTTAATTTTTATCCGAAGTTTTGCTATCACTGAGCAATACAGTGATGCTTTCTAAGTCATGTGCTATCATTTTAATTGTGATAACATAGACACTTTCCATTTTCCAAATGTATTATCTATTCTAGTAGAAATGGGAGTTTACTGGGACAAAGATATAGTATTAAATACACTTGTATTTCTCTATAACTGTTCATGAACTCACCTAATTTGAAATCCCATATTAACCATTCTGTTAAAAATACTCCAGTAAGAGTCAGGATGAGGAATTACACTTCTATTCACATCAGTAGCTGGACTGGAGTCTTGATATTAACTTCCTCTGTGTTAGCCAGCAAAAGTTTCTCAAAGGAAAAGTGAAAGGACAATATGGTTGGGGATACAGCTCAGTGGCATAAATGCCTGCCTGGCAAGCATAAGGTCCTGAGTTCAGTCCCCGGTCTCCCCCACCCCATGGCAGTAGGAACAATTCAAAATAACTAAATAATAAGTGGAAAAAAGGCATGATCACTTGTAATTTCAAGAAATTTGGAAAGAGAAAATTCTATAATGTTCTGACTAGAATTGTGACAATTTAGGTTAAGGTATTCAAATTTTAGCATAGATCAGGAATTTTTAGACAGAGATTTCTTTTCTTCTTCTTTTTTTTTTTTTTTCAGAAATGGGAATTAAACTCAGGCCCTTGCACTTGCCATGGAAGAGCTTATTCCACTGAGCCATCTCTCCCCAGCCCCTAGATCAGGAATTTTTAATCAATGTTTTGCCATAAATCTTGCTTTTTTTAAAGAATAATTTTTTGGGGGCCAGGGAGATGACTCAGTAGAATAAGTGCTTCCCTGGCAAGCGCAAGGGCCTGAGTTCAATCCCCGGTTCTGCAAAATAAATAAATAAATAAAATAGAAATAATATTTTTTATTATCATTGTTTGTGAAAAGAAACCAGTGTAGACAGTTCAAGGAAGGACACAGAGTACACCCTGTTTTAGGTTCCAAGTTTCTTCTTTTTGATAGGTGGTGAGACCTGAGTGATGATATCAGCAAGGAGCTACCACAAGTGTCCTTTCATCCAAAAGATCCACAAAAAATAAGGGCTTATATTTCTTAGAAATTTTAAAGGCATAGGCTGTGCACCTCCGGAAGACATCCGATTAATTTGCAGGAAGAAGTGGACTGTAGAGTAGTGTTTTGTCATTTTGGACTAGGCAGTGACTTGTCAATGATGCAGAACATGTAGGCCTCATGCAAGAAGGATAATGTGCATTGGTTTCTTGGGATGAACACTGATGTGTGTGATAGGAGTATCCCTTTGGAGCCAAAGATGGTGAAACCCTGCTTCTGGACATTCTGGCTCCATTTTGTCTACTGTTTGTCTGGCATGCTGTACTTAAATACCTGCTGGTCAGAATGAACAATGACAAGGTTGTTGGTATTGGGAGCGGTGGCCAGAACAGTCATTGGAAAATTGTAAACGGGCACCGTGCAATGAAACTTTAGGTGTTTTACGCTGTGCACATGGACTCCAACACTGGTGTCTGATGCAGCTAGCCAATTCTCATCTGGACTGACTGCCAAAAGACACATGGCCTCCACTGTCTCTGACTGAGGCTGGAAAGTATGCAGGTGGTTGAAGCTTTCTTCCAATAGCTGAATGATAGGTAGTGACCTCTGATTTGATGCCACAAAGAGCTTTGCTGAATCTTCAGAAAACAAACCTGAAAGGCAGAACGAAGGAAAGCTGGCATTTTGGAAACCCTCTGGAGGCTTATGTTGTCATGTTTATAATTCAACTGACAGAGAAAAACCCGAGGCGTTGTAGAATAGGTTATCCAGCTTGCACATGGGGAGACAGAACTGCAAATAATGTTCTTAGTGCCCTTTGTTTTGAGTTGTAGTAAATGATCTGCATTTTTAGAAAGTGGAAGAGTATCCCTATTCTTGCCTGTTATAACAGTGGATCCCAGTTACCAAAGTTTCAAGTGATGAGCAAAGTGGAAGAGGAGAAGCTGCCTCTTCTTAGAGCAGGAAATGAGTCACCAATGGGGAAATGTGATTTTCCAGGTGCAGCATCATAAATTCTTCACCTCCACCTTTTCCATGAGAGGGCAAATGACTAAGTGGGTGTCAGTACCTCCAGATATCCATGCTTTTGGGCTGTGGGCCAGTGTGCAAAATGGAATTCTGTGTCTTCATCTGTGCCCACCACGAAACTGTCTTATCAGCAGTGGCAATGGACTGTGCATCAGCATTTGAGGTGAGATGGCTTTTTTTTTTTTTTTTTTGGTGGACCTGGGGATTGAACTCAGGCCCTTGTGCTTCCCAGGCAAGCGTTTATACTACTGAGCTATCTCCCCAGCCCTGTGAGATGGCTCTTTACAAGTGTTCCTGTAGCAGAATCCCAGAAGTGGACTTTCCCTGTAGAGTCCATGCTTAGGAAAGTGCCATCAAATAAAATGGCCACACCCCACACAATATACTTGCACTTAGACACACTCATGTGTTGCCTATCTATGGTCATCTTATGAACAGCACTGCCTGATTTGACATAGAATACAATAAGGTCGATGAAGCCTGCTGCAATGTGGGTACCAGCGGGATGCTAGCTGTGGCTCAGGATGCAACTTTTCTGACCAAAATCTTTCAAACTGAATTTTGTCAAGAGTGACTTGAAATAGTTTCACAGATCCATCTTCATAGCCAACTAAAAGTTGAGAGCCACTGGGGCTAGGACTCATACTCCCAATGGGTCCTCCAAAGGCATCCATAGCGTATTTGATGTTTAATGTCTGTAAGTCATACTCAAGAATTTCTCCATTGAGCCCAGCACTAAAGAGTCGCTGTCCTGCCCAACACAGAGCTTCTGTAGCATGGGATTCATGATCTGGAAAAAATTTCTCCTGTAAGTAGTTTGTTGACAAGTTATAAATTTCCACAGTGCCATATGTTTATGAAACAGCCAATCTACTTGACTGGTTATTATAAGCCACACAGCAGAACCCTGGTAGGACATAATTAAAGAAACATCCTCGATAGACTTTAAATTCACCCATTCCTGAGGCCCTCTACCATCAGTCTGGAGCTTGTCCCTTTCCACCCTAGCCCCATGTTCACATGTACTCTCTAGCTCTGCCTCCCATAAGTCTTTCTTTAAGCACTGGGGATTGAATCTAAGCTCTTACCCTACTTTTGTGATAAAAGAATGGCACATTTGTCCTTTGAGGAAGAATACTCAGATCAAGGATACAGTACTCTGGATCAAGATGGGAAAGATAGGACTGTAGGGCTGGCAGTATGGTTTCATGGTAGGATGGTTGCCCAGCATGCATGAAATCCTGGTTCCCCCAGCACAAGAAGAAGATGAGGTCTGACCAAATAGCTCAGTGGACTAAAGCACCTGCTTAGGCAGTTGCAGGAACTGGGGTTCAATACCCACTCTGCTGTGCCAGCCCTATCCCTGGAGCCATTGAGATGGTGAATGAGACTGTGCATGGTGGCACAGGCCTATAATCCCAGCACTTGGGAGGCTGAAAATGGGAGGATCACTATGAATCTGGTCTATGTAGTGAGACTGTACTAAATACATAAAAAAGGTGAAAAAGGAGGATGATGACAACAACAACAGCAGCAGGAATAAGGGTAAAGGTATGTCCTGAGACAGACCAAGACTCACAAAGTTAAAATGAATAGTCTTGCCGGGCGTGGTGGCTCAGGCCTGTAATCCCAGCACTCGGGAGGCTAAGGCAGGAGGATTGTTGTGAGTTCAAGACCAGCCTGAGCTACAAAGTGAGCTTAAGGCCAGCCTGAACTGCATAGTGAGACCCTGTCTCAAAAAGACAAAAATAAAATAAAATAAAATGAATAGTCTTCAGCTATGTGAAGCTGGCAAAACAATTCAATGAGAAAAATATCTTTACTGCATCGGACAGAGATAGGTAAGATTAAACAGGGCAATCTGATTTTTTAAGCTCTGCAACGTTTTGCTGCCAGTATTCTGCTTTGGGTGTACTGGTCTCTACAATGTCCAGGTAAATCCAGCAATGTTCAGTGACTTTTGACTCACTGCTCTGAGAATTCATGGGGCTGCCAGTCAACAGTCTTCAGCATCCCAGATGCCAGGCCGCTGCACATCTAGCTCAGCTATTTCCATGTTGAAACATGCCCGTAACTTTCAGAGGCCCTTCTCTTTGGAAGAGAATTAAGATGATCTAGTGACCCAAGATTTAGCAATGGGAACCACCTCTGGAATTGGACATATCTCAGACCTGTTTGTCTAGTTGGGGCACAGGGGGCAAAAGTCCTAGTAACAATGGATTTAGCCAGTCTCTGTGGGTTTTCATGCCAACTCTCTGATGGTATTGTTTGGCTGTACTGTTTTGATTAGACCACGATTTTCCAAGACACACTATGTTCCTGGAGCAGGTATAATTGAGTATTCATCCCTTGCTTCAACACTTCAGATCCTTGATCTCCAGGTTCTTTAATCCATCCCTTAGGAGTCTGACATTGATATCATCACTACTTTAATCTCAGCAGCCATGTGAATGAGCCTTGCAACTCTTCATCTTCTCCTTTAGATTGCTCTGGAACACACGAATAGTATTTAGAAAGATGCTGTCACTGATCTCTTGCTGGTAAGATCTTGGCTTGGAGGATCTTCTAAAGTCAGTTAAACAGCTACAAAGACATCTTTCTATGGAAATTCCAGGATGTGTTCAATTTATAAGAGTTGCTTCGTCATTATAGGTGGGGTATGGAAACAGCTGTCCATTAGGTAAGGATCAGCTTTTATTACCTTTGCGTGATCCACTAAACTTTACCTGCCTCCATTTTTAGGGGCTAATTTCTCTATTGTCTTACTTTCACTCTGAGTGAACGGCTCCCATCTATTTCACTATCTCTTCCTACCACCAGATGGTGGAAAGCGAAAAGGAAATAACACACTGGTAAATCAATGTGGTAGCAGGCAGAGTATCTATGGTTGAAAGGTGTGGTGGAGAACGAACCCAGAAGGGCGCTTGTGGCTTGCTAAAAAATTCCTAAGAATTTTCCCCTTTTATTTTAGCATCTACTCAAGGGCTGGCTGTCCCAGTCTGAGGCAATGCTACCTGTCAGGGAAGGAACCAGCATTTGTCTCAGTAGATTCCGCAGACCATCAGAGCCCTAGAACATTCCTAAGACAGTGAACACCACCTGTCCAGGCACGCTAAGGCAGGGTAGTGCCTCCACACCCCGCCAGCGGTGCCCATCTCCTTCCCAGTCTCCGTCCCACCACCTCCTAAGCGCAGACCTCGCACTTGGCCTGGCCCTCCAGGGAGCTTTTCTCCACCACTCAGAATCGTCCCCTTCTTCTGTGTCCCCTCCAGCCCCTAGGGGTCACCTGTCAGAACTCTTAGCAGGTGTCCTGCCCTTCACATGCTCGCTCTGTTCCCCTATACATTTTCCATTTCTCCCCGCCCCCTGCGGGCCCGCCCCCTGCTCCTCTTCCACGTGCCCCTCAACTCCGACGCCCCCTCCCCCACGGACCCCATCTCCTCCGGTCTCGAGGAGTCTCGCGGCATTTCCAGGGGCGTTAGCCCGAGCGCCGTGGGCAGGGGGCGACCGCTGGAAGCTGGGGCCCTACCGAGTGGGCTGCGAAGAGGGCGCCGGAGCGTCTCCGCCTCGGGACGCCCCCGGGAGCCAGGCCGCTCTCGGCCCAGCCCCGCCCCGCCGCTCTCCAGCCCCGCCCCCGCCCCCCGCCTGGTCGGCCGCGCGTTCCCTGCAGGCGGAGCCGCAGGAGCATCGCGGTGGCGGCAGCGGCAGCGGCAGCGGCAGCAGCAACGAGGAGGAGGGGACAGCGGGCGGCGGGGCCGCGCTGCTGGGCGCTGGGCTGGGCGGCGCTTTTTTTTTTTTTTTTTGCAATTTCCACTCTTGGGGAGCAGGAAACCCGGCGCAGCCGGGCGCAGCGGGCCGCGATGCAGCAGCAGCACCAGCAGCAGCAACAGCAGCAGCAGCAGCAGGAGTCGCCCCGGGGCAGCAGCAACAGCAGAGGCAGCAGCGGGGGGCGCTGAGCCGCCGCCGCCTTCTCTGAGAAAGAAGCTAGTCCAGTCGCCGCCGCTCCGTGAACCCCGCGCGCCGATCCCGGCGCCCCAAGCCCCACTCCCGCCTCCGCCAACTTTCACGCTGCCTCGGCGGCCCGGCCCGGCTCGGAGCCAATGGGTGAGTAGGGGACCACCGGGGTCCCAGATCCCATTTCAGCCTGGAGACGGCGCGCCCATTCCGGGACAGCGGATATGGGAAGGGCGACCTGGAGCAGAGCCAGGGCAGGTGACATCTCGGTGGGCGTCCTCGCCTGCCTCACGCACCCCTATGCACTCCCATTTGCGCCCATTTCCCCGCCGAGCCCGCGCGCGACGCCGACGGGAACCCGCTGGAGCTTTGGCAGAGGATCTTGGGGTCTGGCCCGGAGCGCCTAGGGCTGAGGGATGTAGGGGGTGTGGTTGGCTTTTGGGTGGGCGGGGAGAGTTTGGTTTTGGTTATTTTTTTTATCCCCTGCCCACCCTCTTCTGAAGACGTTAGTACCCGGTCTTGATGGGCTCTGCGCAGGGCTTGTGGTGGCCCTCTGATCATGCTTGGGTAGAACCCTAGAATTTTGCCGTTTCCAGGCTGGATTGCCTTTGCTGGGAGCTAACAGGGGTGGTGGTGAAGGGGGTGGGAAACGCCCCATTATCACGTCTGGGGTCCTGAGCTCCTGACCAACCCCCTTCCCGTGCTCCCTGCTTTGACTCCTTCTCTGCTTTGCTTCCTCCAGCTTGGTCAGCTTTTTGCTCTGTGATGCTCAAAGGTCACTTCTCTCAGCCTCCTCTAAGTCTGCAGGGTCAAGGAACTGGAAATGGTGATCCCGTCCTTGATTTACGAAGGAGCAAACATATTCCACGTAGGCAGTTAGTATTAGGTTTCCTGGGTCCTCCGTGGTATAGATCTGGTAGTTTGGGAACCACCTTGCTGCCCAGAGGAGTTGGCACTTTGTTGGAAAAAGGACTTGCCTTGGCTAATAAATGTTTCATCTACCCTGGCAATATTCTTTCTGACAGGCAGCCTCTGTTGTAATATTTTTCGGTGTTTCTAGGCCAAACATGGGAAGCCTGTACATTGTAATAAATTATAATAAAGTGAGACATATTTGTGTTGAGTTAATAAGGCCTGGCTACACCAGTCAGGTTGTCATAAGATGCTCATAAAGGCAGAAGCACTGGAACGAGAGAGGTGTCACCCAGTCAGTTCTTCAGAGCAAAAGTTAAATTCCTGTTTGTGGACATTTGCTGAAATGGATTTCCATATGCAAAGTGGTGGTGATCTGATGGCCTCTTAGTTTAGACGTCATTTTTTCCCAGAGTTGTCTGATCCTGAACTACCCACAGTCTAATTTAGTTCCTGTCATCCTTTCTCATATGGTAATATATATTAGAGTTTATTATTTATCTTCCCTACTGGAAACTCTGTGTGTGACTCGAGGAGCAGCACATTGCATGATTTTGCTCATAATGTTTTCCTTGGTGCCTGGCATAGAGCAAGCTGTAAATAAATCTGTAATGAATGAAGGAATGGATGAATGAATGAATGGGCCACATGAAATCCTCCTACTCCATGCAATACACAGAACTTACTCTCTTGCTTTCTTTGAGCTCAGAAAAATGATTTAGCTCATCAACAGAAGTGTGTACTTTAGGGGGCCAGGGAGATGGCTCAGTGGAATAGGTGCTTCCCTGGCAAGTGCAAGGGGCTGAGTTCAATCCCCAGTTCTGAAAAAAAAAAAAGATTAAAAACTAAAAACAATCCTCTGACCAGAAGTGTGTACTTTAAACGTTATAGGTTACTTTAATATGTGCTTTCTCCTGAAATAACCAGAGATGCTGTTTTGATCACCTTTGATTTCAAGTGGATCACTGAGGGGTTCCACTCCAAGGTGTGAAATCCAGTTGTCTGCTCCCTTGTGGCCACCCTGTGCAGTTTATGGATCTCAGCGAGCAGGGTATTGAGTCTCCTTTGAGAGGAGGTAGACCTGTTTACCACTCAGATCTGAATTGTTTTCATTCTTTAGAATCCACTAAGAAAATGGGAAAGTACTTCTACAGTTTCTGGTCCTTCGAAATGTCATGTTTTGTACTGTAACCAGTACCATGGGAAGGGGGCAGCAATTGATTTTTGTTTATTTCATAACTTAATATTTAGAGGTACTAAAATGAAAATGATTGTCTTTTAATTAATTAAAATGTTTTATAGAGGGACTGAAGATGCTTGTGAACTGTAGGTAAAGATCATCTCTTTCCTAAGCATCCTCAGCAGTGAATTTGTCATGAAGTGTTTTTTTTTTTTTTTTTTTTTTTTTTTTTTGCGGTACCAGGCATTGAACTCAGAACCTTACAGCTATTTAACAGTTGGTTTTGTGTGTCTTCCTGTGGAGGCACACCCCTTCCACTGAGCTTGTTTGCTTGGCAGATTTATCCATTTTACCAATTTGATACATGTGTACTCTTCCTTGGCCTGGTAATGATTTTTTTTTTTTTCTGTTGATGGATAACACAATAAAAATGTATCATACAGTCACTGATCTGAGAAATATCTGAAAAGCATCAGCTCCCTAACCCTACAATGAAGGTGCTTGTTGTAAAATGGCCTCTTAGAAAAAGCCATCAGAATATGCCCTCTGAACTTTCTGGAAGATGCCTGCAGTGCCAAACACAAGGAAAGCCTCTTATAATTGTGATTGCACAAATATTATGACCCAAATCTGGGAGTGGTGAGGGGTTTGCAAGCACAGCAAATGACTCCTGCTTACAGAATTACAGAGTAACAGCAAAGTTTGGATTTTTTTAACAGTGTATTGTATGAGTGATGCGCTGCCTTCTGCTAAGCTAAAGCTGGAATGAATGTAATGTGTTGGCCTGCACAACAGGTCTTGAATTAGAAATGGAGAGAAGACTCCCATCTTTCTTGTGCATGACTTTTACCCTCTTGTATCCATTACAGCATAGGCAAAACCTTGTTGTCACTCGAGTTGCACAGACCTGGTGATATTTTTTCTCCAATTGCTTGAGTACTTTTTGCATTATTGACATTCTTCAATGCCTATATGCATAACTGCTTTAAAGTATGTTGTGCACAGTGGGCAGTGTTTGTGCATTTATCTCTCCAGTATTTACTGACCTTCTTCTTTGTACTAGGAACAGATGCATGACACATACAACCTCACCAGCTTGGCCTTTTCAGTCTTGCAGAAGGCTTGAATGAAGTGATGTACTGGTCACTTTCCTGTCTCTGGGATAAAGTACCTGACACCCACAACTTAAAGAAGATATTTATTTTGGCTAATGGTTTCAGTCCATGGTTGGCTGGTCTAAAAGCAGAAATGGGGTGGCAGAAGGACCAGGAGGCAGAAGGTGACGGGAGGAGGGGCAAGAATACACCCTTCCAGGTCTTGCTCCAGTGACCCACCCCTAAGAGGATCTTCCTTCTAACAATGCTTTCAGCTAAGTGCTGAAGTCATTGTTGGATGAATCTACCGATACGTCTAGCAGCCCCATTATCCAGTCACCTTCCGAACACATCAGACATTTGGGGGACATTTTACAGGACATTTTACATCTAAGCTGTAACAAATGGCATGGCAGTGTGTAACTGAAAGTTGTGGCAGCTCTCACGAAAGAAGAGCAGAGAAGGGGAAATCTGATGTGGGCTGCAGGAGCAGTAAGGAGGTTGGAGGTTGAGTGTGAGTTACCCTGCCTTCCAGCTGCCCTTCTCCCCCAGGGCTGCACCAAAGGAGCACCTGGAGCTCAGCAAGCTGAATTTTTCTTTGCCTTCCTGGAAGAATGGGTGTCATGGAGACTGAGTGGCCTCTCAGCAAGAGGGTGTGAGAAAGGCTGACTCAGAGGGTTTGCACCTGTGTCAGGTGGAAGGGTTGGCATGTGCTTATGACAACCAAATGTTGCTATGGATTAGATGCTACCAGGAGTATGTCTGTGATTTTTTTAAAAAAACAAATGTTCTCTGGAAATGGGGAAAATTGGAGATAGGTTAAAGATGGGGTTGGAAGAGAAATAGCAGTTACTGTGATTTTTCTTTTCCGTTTTTAAGACAGGATCTCTGTGTAGTACAGTGTGGCCTTGGACTCACTGTGTCATCCAGGCTGGCCTTGAACTTGAATCAGTCCTCCTGCCCTGGGATTATTGGGGTGCACCACCGTGCCCAGCTTTAGCAGCAGTTGTTTGTATTAGGTCGGATTGGAGATGACTGCTTTGGATTTAGCTCATGTTTGGTCTGTTTCCAGACATGATTGTGACATGGCTTTGTTTGTGTTTTGTCCCAGCCTAGTCATAGAGTGGTCTTCTTACTTAATATTAGCATTCTGAGGAATTGTTTGTGTTTGGCAGCATACTCTAACTGGACCATCAGTGCTGGGACAGCAGGACCACTTTTCTCTTTCTCCAGATGTACTAAGAGATGAGGTAGGACAGCACATAGAAGCCTTAACAGAGGACACGTGAGAAATTCAGATTGCTTGGCTCCAGGCCCAGAGGTTCTGATCAATGCTGGGAGACTTAGGGGAAAGACTACTGTCCCCCAATGCTGGGAGACACTGGGGCCACAAACTTTGTATCTTTAAAGGGGTACCAGGGGCACCACACTCTGAAAACTACTGTATTAGGGACTCTCCTTCTGTAATACTAAAAGGATTCTAGTATTTTCCTCTGTCACATCTTCCTCATGAGGAGCCTGACTTCTTAGTTCTCAGCAGTTTGCTCTCCATTTTTCTGTATATTTTACCTTTGGATAGCTTTTCAATGGTCCATTTGCCTAACAGTGAATAAAAGTCCATATTGGCTGATATTAAATAACTTCAGAACATAACTAAAAAGCCAGCCTGCTCACTAGCTTCTATGTGCTGTCTATGGTGACAAACCAGTAACGAACACAGCCAGCAGGAATTTGGGGTTCTTGGTGGGACCTCCTGAAGTAACCCCAAAGGAGAGTCTGAATCCAGTTTACTGAACTGCGTCTTTTGTAGATAGGATAGGGGGATGAGCAGGATGGGGTGAGGTGGTGGAGGAGTGGGGCCTGAGATTGGGGAGTGGGAATGGCTGAGCGTGGCCATGCTGTAGATGCTGTGACCTAGCAGAGCAGGTGTGCAGTACTCTGTCCTAGCAGACTCTCCTTTGTTCCCAGGCCTGGGGCTTGGCTGCGGGATGTAGGGAGGGGCTGTGATTGTTCTCAGAGTGCAGGAACTCAGCCTCAGGGGATGCACACAGGGGTCAGCTCGGTCACCCTCAGGTGGTTCTGATGCACTCTCAAGTAAAGAACCTCCTTGCCTTGGAGATGAGCCCTTGTGACTCACTGTTCTTGAACAAGGTGTTTTTGTAAGTGACTATAAGCTTACAAAAGGAGAATGCGGTCTTAGTTTAAAAAATGCTTCGGGCATTAAGGCAGTACAGTGTTGAGTCTCTTATGAGCAAAGGCCAAGCCAGGCTCCCAACAACTGGGTATTAGACTGCTCCTGGCAGTCTTTGTTACTTGGACTCTGTATCAGAGTATCCTACAGGTCCTTCTATATCATCTTTCTTTCCCCTTCGTCTTCTTTAGAAGGAACTTTAAAATATATCACTAGCATTACCAGGATGCTTGATCTCTTATGATTTTCTATACCTGAAACCTGTATTAGTTTCTTGTTTTGATGATAATGATTCTTTTCCTTTCCTTAGCAACTTCCAGAAGAATGAGTTGGTGCCCTAGAGTTTAGTTTCTTGTTTGCTTTCTTTTTGGTATCAGGGATTGAACTCAGGACCTTGTGCATTCCAGGCAGGTGTTTATGCCACTGAGCTATCTCCCTGGCCCCAGGTATTAATTTCTGATTGCTGCTTCTACACACTACTCCAAACTTACTTGCTTGAGGCATCTTAAGTTTATAATCCATCACCAGGTTAAAAGCAAAATGCCAGCTGGGCTGAATTGACTTCAGGAGACTCAGAATTACTTACCTTACCTTTTCCATCTTTTCTAGATGGGTTGCATTCCTTGGCTCCTGGCCTCTTCCTCCATTTTTTAAACTCAGCAATGGATGATAAGATATCTCTCACATCATGTTCCTCTGACATTGACTCTTCTTCCCCTCTTAGTGTGTTAAGACTCTTGTGCTGACACTGGGCCCTCCTGGACCATCCAGGATAATCCCAAACTCTCAGATGACTAGGAGCCTTAGCAGCCAGCTGTCACTTCTCTGACTTGTAACCTAACAGATTCACAAGTTCCAGACATTAGGATGCGAGCCTTTGGGATGTAAGAAGGCAACACTATTCTGCCTGTCACTTTGCCCTTTAGCACACCTGGATTTTTCTATTGTTATTTTTTTCTGGATAATTGATCATTCATAGTCAACTGCCTTCTTAAGAAGATTCCACCTTTAGTTTTGACTTTAGATTTTTAAAGCTTATTAATAAAGCCACCAGCTGGGTGTGGTGGTAACTGGTTATAATCTCACTACTCTGGGAGGCTAAGGTAGGAAAGATTGCAAGTTGAAGCCCAGCCTGAGCAATTTAGTAAGTCTCAAAAAACAAAAGCCAAAACAAATATAACAAAAAATGGACTGGGGATGTAGCTCAGTGTGAAGGCTCTGTTTCAACCCCAGTACTAGAAAAATCCCTACCTACTACACTGTGAATGTGTCTTCCAAAAGTTCCTGTGGAGGAAATTTAACCCCTGGATTCATATGTTAATGGATTCAGAGAGGAGGCTTTGGGTGGTAAGAAGGATTAGATGAGGCCTTGAGGATGGCACCTCCATGATGGTTTCAGTGGCTTTATAAAAACCCCAAGTAAGCATACTTTCTCTGTCACACCACGTGGTCCTCTGCCATGCTGGCACTATGCTCTTGGACTGCTCAGCCTCTAAAAGTGTGAGCCAAATAAGCTCCTATTCTTTTTTTTTTTTTTTTTTTTTTTTTTTTGTCTTTTTGAGACAGGGTCTCACTGTGCAGTTCAGGCTGGCCTTAAGCTCACTTAGTAGCTCAGGCTGGTCTCGAACTCACAACAATCCTCCTGCCTCAGCCTCCCTAGTGCTGGGATTACAGGCATGCGCCACCACGCCCGGCTTAAGCTCCTATTCTTTATAAATTACCTAGTGTTTGGTATTTTGTAACAGCACACCTTGCACTTAATTTCTTTTTCCTCTTTTTTCAATGCTCTGGTTCTTGAGACAGCCCCTCCTCCCTTCCCTGTTTTCCCAGTGGAATCTGCACTGCATTTTCCAGGACTACTGTCCTCTGGCACTGTGTTCTAGAAACTTTATGTTGAGGTAACTGAAAAACAGCAGATCTCCTAATCACAGAGCACACAATCTCAGATACTCTTCAGCATCTTCAGCTTAACTTCTGAGACTGTGAACACTGGAACTCTTTCCTTGGCTTTTGTGACATCCTGTTTACTCCCAGTTTCCCCTGTTGCTCTCTCTCCATTGCTAGTTCTTCTGTCCTGTCCACTTCTGGGGCACTGTTAGTCCCGGTCCTCTTCATGTGTAGAATATGCCCTTGAGGGTGCTCAAGCACATTGTCCATTTAAGGGTTCTCTGTTGCTGGTGCCTGAATCCTCCTCCCAAGTCTTGGTCTCTGTCTCTAGCTTAGGATCTACTCAGCTGCAATTACCACCAAAGTAGGAACTTGATCTGTTTGGTTATTTTGTTCCTTGTGTGGCCTATGGTATGCCTCAAATTACAATTGGTTGAGCTGATTATTGTTTATTACCTCCCAAAATGGACTTCAGTGACTCAGTATCAATGTGGGCAGGGCTGCATTCTTCTGGAGGATTCTACTTCCTTGTCTTGCCCAGCTTCTGAGGGTGACCTGTGCTTCCTTGGCTTGTGATGGTATCACTCAGCTTTTGCCTCTGTCCTTATGTCTCCATCTAACTGGGACCCTCCTGCTTCCCTTTTGTATGGATTATTGTGTTATATTGTTCTCACTTGGATAAACCAGAATATTATCCTCTTCTCAAGGGTCTTAACTTAGTCATGTCCCGAGAGGGCCTTTTGTCAGGCATGAGAACACACAGCTTCTGGGAGTTAGGATGTGGACATTTTGAGGGACCTTTATCTGTTGTTCATTTTGTGAAGGCTGCCCTAAAGGTTGCAGTACACATGTCATCTTGTATGATGTCTGTTCATCTCCATATGAGTCTCCCCAATTTCACTGCTCTGGCTCACTGCCTAGTGTACAGCAAGTGCCATATGTTATAAACGAATAACCTTTTTACCCAAGTACAGTTACTATGTGCAATTCCTAAGACTATGGGCAACCAGCAGTGTGTGAAACTGTAAAATCCCTTGGGTAGAGCAAGTTGACAAGGTCTGTTTGCTGACAGTTGATGGTGGTCTGTGCTGCAGTGGATGGGAAGGATAACACTCTGTGTGTCACACACCTTCAACTAAGAACTGCAAATTTCAAGATGGGAAATTCTCTCTGGCTGTGGTTCTGAACTGAGGCTGACTGTCCCCACTCATGGGAAAATATTTGGGAATGTCTGAGGACACTTTTGGTTGTGACAGCTGAGGTGGGTGTCGGTCTACTGGCGTGTGTTGGGCAGAGGCTAAGGATACCACTAAACATCTTACAGTGCCCAGGATCACCCCCAGCAAAGAATTGTCTGGCCTCAGTGTTTTTCCATGCTGAGATTGAGGAAGCCTGCTCTGTGGCACCTCGGAGGCTTATTAACACAGATGTTTGGAGCCCAGATTCATTTATTAGACTGTATTCTGTAGCCACAGTCTTCATTTTTAGAATGACCATAGAGGTCATTGGACAGCAGGACTCTTTGAACACACTTTCTCCATGTTCCTCTTTCATTCTTAGCCTTCTCTTTTGTCAAATATCTTGTAGGGGGGTGAGGGCTTAAGGTCCACAGTGTCACAAAACTTGCTCTACACTTGCTTCTCGCAGTGTTTGGCTTCCAGAATGGTTTACTTTCCTGGTGGTATGTGTGTCTGTCAGGTGACAGGTGATGGGCTCTTCTGTCTTTCACCAGTCCCTGGAAATGAAGTCCTGAAAGGGGTCTTTGCATTCGTAGCTCTGCTCATCAAATCATAGGATGGAGGCCCAGCAAGGCCTAGCAGTGTGGTTCCCTAGCAGTGAAATCTAACTGCCCTCCGTAGGGAAGGACCAGCCCTGCCCAACTGCTGTGGGTGCTCTTGTTCCAGCTTCTTACTTTAATACATTTTTAAAAGCAGCTTTATTGAGATAAAATTTACAAGTGTGAACATCTCAGTGGTATTTGATATATTGTTAATTTTTAAAATTATGGTGAGCTATAGATGCACCAGATTTTTCCACTTCACCATTTTGATGTGTACAATTCAGGGATGGTAAGTTCATTCACAGTGTTCTACAGCTATCGTCACTATGTAGTTTTAAAACTTTTTTAATCATCCCACCCTCTGAGTTTCTAAGGTGAAGATTAGAGTCTTATTCCCTGAGGCTCCTGGACGAGCTGAATTGGGGAAACCTGATCCCAGTTGTGATTCCAAAGGAATACAGGAATAAAGAAAGTTTGAATTTGTTTCCAAAATGGTCTTGGCCTGTGCTTTCTCTGGGAAGCACTTCATTTGTGCTTGTTCTCCAGACTCCTCCCTGTGGGGGAGGTATTTTGGATTTATGTTACCATCCTGAAGCATTTGTACATTAGTTGCTTGAGTAATTTCTTTTGTTGTTGTCCCCCCCCCCCCCGTAGTACCAGGGATTGAACTCAGGGCCTTGCTCTTGCCAGGCAGGCACTTATTCCACTGTGCTATCTCCCTGACCCTGCTTGGGTAATTTCTTTGGCAATAACTGGGATTCATTACAAATGTTTGAGTCATGAGAGAAAACACTGCAGTGCCAGTATTTTCTGATCCCTCAAATTCATATACATAAAGTTGATGGTACCACATTTGTTCCTTAAATTCCTCTAGCTGGCAAAGGTTTACTGGTTGATTATGAGCACTTAGGTTTTTTTTCTTTTTCAATTTTTATTAGTAGTACAGGTTGTAGTATGTAACAATTACATTCCATGTGGGGATTTGGTACATATACATGACACACCTGAATTCTTTTTTTCATTTCCTTCCCTTTCCTTCTATCACCCTATTTCCTGTTATCTGTCTTTTATTTATATTTTGGATTTTCACCTGGGTCAGAGGCAGTTCTGTAGCTTTCATTAGGGGCCATTCACAGCAAATTGTGCCTAGTAGATCTTACCTTTGTGGGAAACTGTGTTTATATTTAGCCTCAGTAAAAAAAAAAAGCACTAAAAAATCCAGAGGGCCCGCAGTATAGCTCAGCAGACTGAGTGCTTGCTTAGTTAAGCACAGGGACCAGGGTTGATCCTTGGTTCCCCATGCCATGCTGGCCCTGCCTTCGGGTGCTCTGAGCCAGCAATGGAGTCTGGGTGTGGTGGTGAGTGCCTGTAATCCCGGGATTAGGGAGGCAGAAATCTGGAGGATCACTACCAGTGTGTGCTGCACTGTGAGACCCTGCCAAAAAAAAAAAAAAATCCAGGTGTGGTGGAACATGCCTGTAATCCCAGCACTTGGGAGGCTGAGACTGGAGGATGGTTGAGAGTTTGAGACCAGCCTGAGCTACAAAGTGAACTCAAGGCCAGACTGAACTGCATAGCAAGAGACTGTCTCAAAAAAGACATTAAAAAATCCTGTGATACTTGCTCTAACTGAATGATATTCAGTTGGTAAGAAAATCACAGAAAAGGCCTTTGTTTGTTTCCTCCTGGTGGCCAGGTAAGTGATGGGATTACTGTGGGAGAATGGACTGTCCCCAGGTGTGGGGGACAGAGTGGCAATTCCTACTGCTGTTTCTTCCTATCCTGGATTAAGTAGTATAAATATTTCAGTATGCATTAATTACTTATTTTAAATAACAAATTTAGGTCCTTAAGCATGTTATTGCAGTAAATTACTCTTTGTGAACTTCAACTTCTTACAAGTCAGTGTGCAAGCACCAACCCTGACTGCTTTTTTTTTTTGTTTGTTTGTTTTTTTTTGGAGTGTTCTGGACTAGGAAGACTTGGGACCATGTTCTAGGTCTGATCTTCTGGGACTGCACCAATTTTATCTATCACTTGCCACCTCCCTATTTGAAAAATCTAATTATCTTAGTGTTCTGTCTAATTATTCCAACTAGTTTTTATTTTCATGCCTGGAGGTGCTTGAACCTTGTTTTGAATGAGGACCAGAAAGGCCTTTCTTGCTTTGTTCTTCCTTCTCCTTGGCCAGCTTCTACATAGGTCTCTATTTCTTTTTTTTTGCTGGAACTGGGAATTGAACTCAGACTCCTGCTCTTGCCAGGGAAGCGCTTATTCCACTGAGCCATCTCCCTAGCCCCTGGGTCTCCATTTCTTTACCAGACTGTTCTGGAAGCTGCCTCCTGCTTGAGTACTTTGTGAGTTGGCTTCTGCACCAATGATGACAAACCTTGTAGAGCTTTTAGTGATACCAAAAAGCCAGCTGCAGCACGTGTGCCCATAGGTATACCACCAATGTTTTAGATGTAATTCATTTGACTTAAAAGTATGCATAAATGGACTTGGCCTTTCGTATTTTGATCATCAAAGCAATTCAAATGACAACAACAAAGACTCTCCTTAAACTTGAACAAAAGATCATTTTCAACTGTGTAATCAGCTCCTTTTGTGCTCAGTAATTTTTTTTTAAGTAGACTCACTACTTTGCCAAGGCTGATCTTGAACCCCTTGGCTCAAGTCAGATGATCCTCCCACCTCAGACAGCTTGGGACTATAGGTTCAGCTTTAGCAAATTATTAGGTGCCGAACAGAGGTTGTGAAAATGCTCTCAGTGAATCCATCTGGGATACCTAAGGGATATTGGACAAAGTGTTTGTTAATTGATGTGATTTTGAGGTTAACTGCTGCCTTTGACCATCAGAAAACAAATGATAGTACTTGTAATTGGTTTTTGGTGGGTGTACTTGCTGGGAGTGTGGTGGGTGGAATTGTTACCAACTGAGGAAAGAATTTGGAAGGGGGAAACAGTTAACACTATGTTTATCTGTTTGTTGGGCATAATGACTGCATGCTGATTGCCTGAGAAATTTTAAAATTATATTCTAAAGTCAGTTTTGGGAAGAGGTTGTATATCCATATAATTCAAAATTCAAAAGACAAGCAGCTGTTCATATGAAAAGATTCAGCCTCTCCTTGTCCTTCATCTATTTGGTGACCCTCCCCGTAGGCTGTGGATAGCTTCTCATTTTTTCTTCAGATTTCAAACATGTGTTAGTTTCCGTTGCGCTGGGGCACAGTATCTGACCCCTGCAACTTACAGGAAGAGAGATGAACAGTGGCTCATGTTCTCAGCCCACTGGCAGCCGGGTCCAAGGCGGGAAGGCATGGTGGCAGGTGCTGGTGGGAGAGGGCTGCTCACCTCATGGCGGGAAGGAAGCAGAGAGAGGGGGGAGGAGTGGGAGAGGGAGACCAACGGGCCAGGTCATAGCCCCCAGGGACCCCCCCTCTGCCAAGGCCCCCCGCCTCCCAGCAGCACACTCGACCACTGCACTCACTGGTGGATGAATCCACCAAGGAGGAGCACCCCTATAATCCAACCACCTCTAAAAGCTCCACGTCTGAGCATATGAAAATTTCGGGGGGCATAGTTGATCTGAAACACAATACATATCCTAGCAGATAAGGATTTTATTATTTTTCCTCTCTGTTTTTTACCTCATGATTAGTTGATGAATGAGCTTCTGGTTCGCTGGTGATTTTCTCCTCTGATAATGTGCTTTGGAAGGCTAGGACTGTGTCATACCCTTTTGAAATTGTGTGTGTGTTGGTGCTTGGTTGGTATTGAGCCCAGGACCTCACCAAGGACACCCTGTACCACTGAGTTACACTCTCAGCCTCCCTCTTCACTTCTGATGGAAAAGTTCTCTGACATATTGCTGTATACTCCAACATTTCTTTTTTTAAATTTGCAATGGGGTCTCAGGGTTTCACTAGGTTGTTAAGCTACCCAGGCTGGGTTTGAACAAGCACTTTGTCTGGTTCTTAGCTGATCTGGGCCTCTGGGCTCTTTGTTTTTTCCTTTTTTAAATTTTTGAGATAGTGCCTTACTTTTCTCGTTGCTGAGACAAAATACCTAACACCCCAAGTTAAAAGAGGAAAGGTTTATTTAACTCACAGTTTGTAGAGGTTTCAGTTTATAGTCAGCTGGCTCCAAGGCAGGGTGGCCTGACAGAGGGGCATGGAGAGAAAAAATAGTCCATGGCAAGCAGGCCATAAATAGCAAAGCAACAAGCACCAGCAGCCTGCCTCTCCCTTTTATTCTCCTTACCTTTTGGGTGGTGCTACAGACACCCAAGGCAGACCTTCCCATTATCCACACCCAGAACTATGCTAAACCAATCAGTGTATTAATTTAGTAATCCCAGCCTCACACTCTTAATCCCAGCATAACACACTAGTGGTGGCAAACCAATGGCATCCAGGCTGCAGCTGGCTGTTCGTTACTGTTGAAAGCTCTAAAAGGTTTGATATCACTGTCCTAGATCCAGCCACCACTGAAAAGCCCTATCAATGACTTCATGAGGCTTTGGCAGGGCATCTGGATAAAAGGCAGTGTTTCCTTATATAGTCCGGGTGGGGGAGACTTCAAACTCACCATGTGGGCCAGGTTGGCCTCAAACTTGTGATCCTCCTGCTTCAGCCTCCTAAATGTTAGAATTATAGGTTTGTGACACCATGCCTGCCTTAGCCTGGGTTCTTAAGTGAGTTAGAAATTGTCTTTCCATGTTGATGTATGTAGAAAGGCCTTTCAAGTGATGGAAGTCAAGCCCAGTCTACTCTGAAAAAGTCAAGGTGACACAGGTCTCTCATTTAACCCTCCATGTCCACTGAAGGAGGAAGCTCCCAAAGATAACTTAGAACCAGGACCAGGCATTAGCCTAGCATGTCCTCTGGCCATCTGTCTTCTTTGCAACTTGTTCACAGGGCATCCTATAGTTGTAGCCACTTGAGTTGGCCCTGGTTCCAAATCCCTGTTATAGTACTCTAAGCCCATTGGAGTAAGTATCCACCACCTCCACGTACAGGTGGCTGCCTCGTGTCCACACAGGGAAGGGGATGGAAGCTGTCATATCAGTGTTGAGGCCTGCCCAGTAGCATGCATGTGTTTGTGCTTGGGTACATTATAACCCCAAAGAGGTACTGACCTGAGTAGCAGTGCCTGGTGAGATAGGCATGCTTGTAGGGTCACTCTTGGGACAAGAGGCCAGACTGGAGGCCACTCTTGTCAGTAAGGATGGTTATAAGCCACAGCCGTAATACCAGGTGAGCCTGCACCCATTGTTCTGACAGAGGGGTGATTGATGTGGGGTGGTGTGGCCTCTCCTGGGCTGTAACGATTGAGATGTTCACTTCACCTTCAGGATCCCTTCATGGGGTTCTAGGAAGGAATATCCATGCTTTTGAATATGGGGTCATTTTTTTTAACCCCAGAAGCACTGCATTTTGTAAGTGAGCTAGCTCGGTCTCTCCTTTTGAGTCTGAGGCACTTAAAAAGCATGGATGTCAGCCACTGGTTTGATCTCAGCGCACTGTGCTGGCCCCTCCCATGGGGCACACTGGGATGACTGTTGAGACTGGGTGTGGTGGCATGTGCCTGTAATCCCAGCACTCGGGAGGCTGAAAACAGGAGGATCACTCAAGTCTGATCTATGTAGTAACACCCTGTAGACCCTGTACTAAATGCGGGGTGGAAAAAAGCATGGATGTGCTTTTGGG
Organism: Ctenomys sociabilis; assembly: GCA_004027165.1. NCBI lineage: Eukaryota > Metazoa > Chordata > Mammalia > Rodentia > Ctenomyidae > Ctenomys > Ctenomys sociabilis. The sequence goes on from PVKA01015210.1 coordinate 44,832, forward strand.
GGCAGTTGGGTAGATTAGTGATAGCACTCCATGGGGGAAGGGTACAGTTGTGACATTGTCTGGCTCTTTTAGGGAACCTGTGGGTTGTTAAATGGAGGAAGAGATGAAGACATTGTGAAAAACAGCCACAGCCTGGCAGGTTAACCCCTTAGGCGCAGAAGTGCTCATGGAAAGGGGCCCAGGGCTCCTGTTCTTTTGTGTCCCTCCTCTCTCCCACCTTCTCTCTTTTTCCCTCTCCCCCATGGCTTTCTCAGCCCTCCACTCTCTGCCCTCATGATCCCTCCCCTGTCTTCCTCTCTCCACCCTTTTCCTCTGTCCTCTTCCTGCTGCTCCCTGTTCCCAGTCCTCCCAACCCCTCAGACCCCCTCTCCTCCATCCTGTAGCCTCCTCTCCTCCATCCTGTCTCCCCCTCTCACCAGCCACCATCACCCACTCCCTCCCTCCACACTCTCAGGATTTCCTCCCCACCACACTTTCTCTCTTCCCCTTCCTGTCAGCCCTTCTCTTTTTGTGTCTCTCTTCTGCCCCCCCTTTCTTTATTTTCTAGCTTCCCCTTTCTCCCTCACCCTTTCTGTGCTTCACCCTTCCTCTTGCACCCCACCTCTATGTCTCTTTTTATCCCCCACATTCCTCTTCATAGTTCCTCTCCTCTTCCAAAGCAGCTCTCCTTCCTCTCCCCTTCCTCCCTCTCTTTCTCTGGCTCACTGCTTCCATTCCCTCCCCAGCCATCCTCTCCCTTTTTCTCCTCTCATCCTCTTGCATCCTCCAATCTCCTTTTCTTTGTAGCTCCTTCCTCTACTGTAGCTCTCTCCTTTAAATACCCTTTTTCTCCTCAATGCCCTTTGTTCCTCAGTGTCTTATGAATTCTACAATCCCCTTCTTTCTCATACCCTTCCCTTTCTTCCTTTAAACCCTCACCCACGGAGTGTTGCCCTGTGACTCAAATTCTCAACTGTCACTACCACCTATTTTTTCTCAGTAAAGAGCTCTAGAGCCCATGAAAATAGCACTTGTTCTGTACAGTCCAGGATGAAGAGGGCCATGAGAGGGAAGAATGAAGGAATGCATAGTCCCCCTGGGGAAGAGGAAGCTTTTGGGGAATAAGCACCCCCTGTCTCCACAGGCTGGGCTTCTGCAATCAAGAAGCCGGAAGAACCTAGGAGGGGGTCTGGGAGGAGGTGACTGCCACAGTCTATAGCCAGCTGTGACCCTGGGGAACTGCTCTCAGGCAGCAAGAGCCTTCTCGGGGTCCTGTGGAGGGCTTTGTACTGGACTGAGGAGATGGGTGGATTCTAGGACAGTTTCCTATTCTAGTTCCAATATTCCATAACTTTAAAAGAAATGTGTCATTACAAATATATAGTAGCCATATTACAGATTTTAGAAGTATGAGGCAAGAGATTCTAAATGAACCAGCCATACAGTTCCTCAGCACAACTTTTACCACAGTAAGTTAGTGCATTTTTTAGACCTTTTATTGTACACTTAGGGATACATGTGTGTGCATTTATACATATGATATATATGTTGATGATTAACCCTGATCTTAAGTTCAGATATAAGATTAGGGGATACAAAGAGAAAGGTGAAACTCATAGGTCAGGTGTCATTTCTGTGTCTTTCACTTCCCTCCTTTCTTTTATTTCCATCATATGACTAGAACTTGAGGAAAGTTCATTTTCCAGAATGATAGGGAAAGATGTATTCTGAAGTGACTTCATAGTTGACTAAGACATGTGCTCAAGTCCCATGTGGACAAGGGAGAAGTCATGGCTCTAACAATCCCTTTGTGGTTTCTAGCTTAACTTCATATCATCATCATAATCCCCTAAAATTTTTTTTGCTTAAGCTTCAAAGGACACCAAATATATGTGGTAAAAAAAATCCCCAGGAATCAGGCTAGAATAAGTATCCCAAAGCCTTGCTTTTTTTTTTTTTTTTTTTTTTTTTGCGGTACCGAGGATTGAACTCAGGACCCTGCACTTGCCAGGCAGGCACTTATTCTACTGAGTTATCTCCCTGGCCCCAAAAACTTGCATTTTTGTTGTATAAGTTTTGTTTGTAGGTAGCATCATGTAAAGTACTTTTCCTCAGCCACAAAGTATATGCCAAGTGTCAGCTCATGGATTTGGAGAAAAAAAATTAGTTGACTATGATGGCCTCTCAGGAGCAAGTTTGTATGAAAGCTCAAAAATAATAGATGTCAGAAAGGATTGGTAGCTGAGAAGACATTTGTCCTTGTGCTGTATTTTCAGACTGTAAATGTAGCCTTACACAGATTTGTAGAGCAAACAAAATGGTTGATCCAAGGCGAGGGAGATAGCTCAGCAGTCTAAGCACCTGCCTGGCAAATGCAAGGACAGGGGTTTGATCCCCCCAGTACCACATGCTGTGCTGGCCCCATACTGAGCCAGCTACCAAAACCAGGTGAGGTGGTACATGCCTGTAATCCCAGGTCTGGTGAGGCTTAGACAGGAGGATCACTACAAGTCTGAGCTTCACAGTGAGATCCTGAACCAAATAAATACATAAATAAGTAAATAAAAAATATTTTAAAAAGTAGTTGATCCAATGCTTTGCATGTTGGAATTCAATTAAATTCTGCAAGTGTTTTCAAGTGCCTGTTAAGTGTAAGATCTGATAACTAGAGGAACTTAAAGATATCTACAGTATCACTGACTGATAAATTTTACTTAACTTTCATTTCCTGAATAGGAGGAGATTGTGGTGTGGTCATTTCAGGAACCACACAACAAAACAAGCAGCTAAACCAAAAAGATCTTTGAACAAGTTCTGTTTATCTGCCAAGAAGGTTTAGATTTCAGGAAAACGCCGTGCGTGGGTTAGAAGACAGCTTTCTGAGCAGTAACAATGTCTTGTCAGTCTCTAGAACTTCCTTCTCACTGGTGGCTTAAGGAAAAACAAAATAGGTTTTCTCAAATGAATAATGCCAAAATTCCCCTCAAGAGAAAATTTCCCAAGAATCTTTGTTTTGCCCTATTCATTTTTTTTCTTTTTTGGTGCCGGGGGGTCAAACTCAGGGTCTTGCCCTTGTTAGGCAAGCACTTATGCCACTGAGCTATCTCACTGGCCCTGCCTTATTCTTTTAGATGTTTATTAACTTCATGAAATTTGTTTTTATTGTGGATACCCTCCAAATCAATTTTTTAAATGTATTTGGTACTGGGTCTCACTTTGCAGCTTGGGTTCATAGTGATCTTCCTGTTTTCAGCCTCCCCAGTGCTGGGATTACAGATGGGTGCCATCACAGTAGATCTCCATGGCCAGCACAGTGCAACTAGATCAGCGGGGCCAGTGTGGCATGCTGTACCTGGGATCAAACCCATGTCCTTGTGCTTACCTAATCAGGCACTTAGCTGAGTCATCTGGCCAGCCCTCTTCAAATCATTTTGAAGTGTTCCAGTTCAGTGGCATTAAGTATGTTCATGTTGTTGAGCTGCTATTATTACCATTCATCTTCAGAAATATTTTATCTTTCTCAACAGAAGCTCTTCCCAGTTCCTGGCAGCTACTGCTCTACTTTTGGTCCCTGAATTTGATTAAGTACTTCATGTAGGTAGACTCATACAGCATATATCTTTTTGTGAATAGCTTATTATACTAAGCCTAATTAATGTCTTCAAGATTCATCTGTACAGTAGCATGCATCACAATTTCCTTCCTTTTGAATTGGCTTAAACTAATAATAATGCTACGGGAAAATAAGGCATTTACCATAGATATAGCTACTTTTGTTTTTAGCTCATTTACAAGTGTAACCTTGAGATGAATTCACAAGTTAAGTGTAAATTAATCCACTGAAGTTCTAATCAGTGCTGATGGAGACATGATGTCGTGCTCCCAAATGAAGTTGTGCTTGGAGCTGTGACAGCGCACACACAGCTTGCTTTGGTGTAGTCTTTTGTGCACACTTGGTTCTCCTATTTCTTTTCTCTGTTCAAACCACTGGGAGAATCCTTCATCCAGTTCTCTCAGAGGCTTTTCATGTGGTGCTAAACATTACAAACAGTTCTGAAAGCTGTAAGATATGTGATACTGTGTGTATAGCATCAAGGATTATCATGAAATGTCTAATTGTGAATCCAGTCCTTGATGTAAGAACCAAAACTGCTAGCTCAGTCCTCCCTTTCACCCTGCCCTGGAGCAGACAACTCCCATAAATCTTAAAAATCACCTCCTTCTTTTGTGGTACTGGCAATTAAACCTAGGATCTCAAGCATGTTAGACAGGTACTCTCCCATTGACCTACAAATTTTTTTTTGTTTTGAGACAATGTCTGGCTAAATATTCCAGGCTTGTACCTCAGCTTCCTGAGTAGCTGGGATTATAAACTTATGGCACCACACTCAGCTTTGCCTTGTTTTCTTAAGAACCAGTTTTAGCATTTTCATATGAATCTCTTGAAAACATATTGTCCGGGTCTGCTTGGTTTTACTTTTATAAAACTGGAGCATGTTGTGGTAGTGTGTGCCTATAGTCTCAGGGCTTAGGAAGGCTCTGGCAGGAGATCTCAAGTTTGAGTCTAGCCTAGCCAGCCTGGTAACTTAGTTACCCTGTCTCAAAATAAAAAATAAAAGAGTTCTATGGATGTAACTCAGTGTGGAGGCCCTGGCTTTAATCTTCAGTAACAAAACAAAACAAAGACTCAACAACAAAACATGACAAAAAAAAAAACCAAAAAAACTACGGTTAAAACTGCACAGATGTGACTTGCTTTATTGTCTCAATTTTGGAGTTTTATTTTTCCTGTATGATATCCCATTATATGTATACCATATGTGACTAAATATTTATCTTTTCGCTCATTGATGGACTTTTGCATTGCCTCTAGTTTTTTCTTATAAGAACAGACTTCCTATTACCATTTTGGAAAATGCATCTCATATATACATGAACTATATTTTTTAAAGGTGGAAAACAAGGAGTGGTTTTGCTGGGCTTCAAGTCGGTGGATTTTCAAAGTGGTTATAATCAGCATACGTTCTCAAAAGATAAATGAAGGAATTAATGAGTGAAGAAGATAACATATTCATGGAAGCAGAGAGTATATGAATATTCAGCTTTAGAAAAGAATGCTTAATTAATTTTCTAATTGTATGTTTCCAGAGTGTAAACATTTCTCTTTCTCTCATTACCAAAAGTACATGGCATCCGAGATATAGGCTAAACTACTGTTACAGAGATTCCAACATAGCATATCTCCCTGCTTCCCTCTTATGACATGGGTTGCTGATCACAGAACTTCTCAATGTGGCCAAATTGCTTTGCTTTGTAAGGTTGTTGAGAACCTGGGTCCTTTATTATTGGCCTGAAAGTGTCTTCCTGCCAAGAGGCCCACCTTCCAGTCCACAGCTGCTTCCCTTTGTTGAGGAACCTGCTCACCATCCATTCCAGCTATGGCCAATGGCAGAAAGACACCATCCAAAATTACAAGCTATAGTCTCACACCTGGCTGCAGCAGAGTCTGAGGAAATGGTATTTCTCCTGGGCAACCATGTGCCCAAAGGCACTCAGGGTGAGGGAGTATTCACTTTCAACACAAATTTATCTTAAATTTCTGGAGGTCAGAAGTTCCAGGTGGGTTGGTAGTGCTGAGTCCTTTCCAGGGACCTTAGGGGACAATCCTTTTTATCACCTTTTCTATCTGAGATGAATACACACTTCTCAGAGGACGAAATTAAAGAAGTGAACAAATATATGAAAAAATGCTCCACATCGCTAGCCATTCGTGAAATGCAAATAAAAACAACACTGAGATACCATCTCACTCCAGAAAGAATGGCTATCATAAGGAAATCAACCAACAACAAATGTTGGAGAGGTTGTGGGGAAAAGGGAACA
>PVKA01015211.1:0-50581 GCA_004027165.1 Ctenomys sociabilis
TTTACACATGTGTGTCTGGTTTATTTCACTTATGAGTATATGTTCAAGTGGCATCCACTTCAGTATAAATGCTTCAAACTTATCATTCTTAATAGCTGAGTAATACTCCATTATATAGAAATACCACATCTTTTTCAACCATTCCTCATGTGATGGACATCTTGGTTGTTTCCAAGATTTTGCTATCACACATTGTGCCAGACACACACATTTAAAAGTGAAATCACATAACAATGCTAGAGGAAGGAACACTTATTCTCTGTGCCACACACCTTGAGGGACCACAATCACAGTAACACCACAGATAAGGAAGTTAGTTGGTTAATGGCTGATTATCTGCTGATCCACACTTCCTGACTATGAAAGACTAAGATATTCAAGCACCGCGTGCAATTCACTACATTTCTTCTCTGCCCCAGATCCATGCAATCTTCAAGGCAGAAATTTTGACAAAAATACAGTCAAAATGGATCAAAGATTTAAATATTAAAACTGAAACCCTATATATTCTGGAGGAGAAATTAGGTAGAAATCATATAGGGGTAAGTAGAGAGTTCATGAACAAAAATCAAACTGCACAGGACATACTCCAAAGAATCAACAGTTGGGATCTCATCTTTTTGAAAAGTTTCTGCATGTCAAAAGAAATCACCAACAGAATAAAAAGAAAATCCATAAGTTAGGAAGAAATTACGGTGGACTGTCTCTCAGACAAAGAACTCCCATCTAGAACATATAATGAATTTTTAAAAACCAGGGCTCCAAAATTTAAAGACACAATCTAAACTGGGTGTCTGAGATGAATATAAACTTCGTGCTATGTTTGTGTCTAGTTGTTCCCAAAAAGCCTCATGCAGTCACTGGGGCAGGCTTCTAGGGTTTGTGATTAATTCATGAGCCTATGTGGGGATTGTGGGTGTGAGTGCTACACCAGCCCAGGTTGGGTAATCTGCACACAATATAAGGAAGGGAGAGAGGCTCACTAGCTGCTGCAGCCTGGATCCTCTCTTTGCTCTTTGCTGTTTTCTACTGCCATGAAGGACTGCCCTCTGCCATGTGTAAATCTGCGTTGGAACCAGCCAAATATGGACTGAAATCTCCACTAACTGTGAATTAAATAAACCATTCCTTCCTTAATCTTGGGTGTTAGGTATTTTGTCCCATCAAGAAGGAGAAAAGTAACCAAAACACTTACAAGTGAAGAAATACAAATGACAAATAAATTTATAAAAAAGTTCAACATCACGGTTCACTCAAGAGACGCAAATTAAAGCAATACTAAGATACCATCTTACACCAGAAAGGATGGCTATCGTCAAGAAATCAGCCACAGCTAGAAGGGCTGTGGGGAAAAAGGAACCATTCTCCACTGTTGTGGGACAGTCACTATGGAAACCAGTATAGAGACTCCTCCAAAAGCTAGGATTGGAAATCCCATTCAAGTCAGTTAGTCCCCTCCTAAGCATTTTTTCAAAAGAACTGAAATCATGATCACATATGCACCACAGTGACAAATGTGCATGCATATTTATAGCAGTATAATTTGTCATAGCTAAATCTTAGAAGCAACCCAGATGCGGCATATCAACTGAAGAATGGATTAAAAAGAATGTGGTATTTTTACACAGGGAAGTATTACTCAGCTATGAAAAAGATAATTCAAGGCTTTTATAGATAAATGAATGCAACTAGAGACTGTATTAGTAAGTGAATAAATCAGATCTGCATATGCAAACATCATATTGTCTCATTATTGCAAGAACCTGAAAGAGTAAATAAAATCTGAAAGGTACAATAGATACTGTGAAACAGAAAGAATTTGTTCAAATCGGAGAAAAAACTAGGATAAGGAAAAGGACAGACAAAAAAGGAGGGGAAAACATGTATGTAAGCAGAATAGTTTGTGCTGCTGATTTTGAAAGCAGCAGTTAACACTTAATTTTTTTCTTTTTATTCTCATTTTTTCTTGTTTTTAATTTCTTATAATAGTTTCTGTTGTTGTTTGTTGCTTTTTTTAACCAATTTTTCGTGTATATCTGGTAACCTAAACAACTAATTTGAATGACAGCATCATGCAATACAGCAACTGTTGTTGAATTCTATTCCTTTGTTTAATACAATTTTATAACATTTCTTTTTTTTACTATTTCATAGTCTTTAAATTTTTTTTAAAAAATTTAAGAAATCTTGACAAGTATCACTTTCACCTGGGTGAGCTGAGGCAAGTCTATGCAGAGGCACTTTTTTTTTTTTTTTTTTTCCGGTGGTGGTACCAAGGATAGAACTCAGGACCTTGTGCTTGCCAGGAAAGCACTTATTCCACTGAGCTATCTCCCCAGCCCCAGATGCAATTTGAAGATATGTTGTCCAAAACAATTTTCATCAAGCATTTAAGTTGATATTTATCTCCACCTGGCTGATTATTTTTTTTTATTTTATTTTATTTTGAAAAGTGAAAACAACAGCAAGAACAAAAATCAGAAACAAAGACAGAAACAGGGTAACACACAACAATACGCACATTACAGATTTTTAAAATATGAATGACTAACAATAGTTGATATGCTATCTAATTTTATTATCAAATCTATTGCTCAGATTAACAGACGTAGTTGTGTAAGATGGGACATATGATTGCATATGACCACTTGCTCTCAAGAAACCTTAAATTTTTGTTCTTCTCTCTTTTTTCTTTTGTACCCTTTTTTAAAAGTTTATTTTAAAGAGAGTATGGTAATCATCGATAAGACATTAGGAATGGTTTGCATTTAGAAGACCAAGATGATAGGTATTCAAGCATAGCTTTTGTATCGCACATTGCTGTCCTCAGCGCAGTTGCTCAGATCGCAGACATCAGCATACAGAGTTAGTCAAGGTGAAAATTCTACACCTTAACTGCTACTTCCAAAAACCTCACGTGGCTGATTCTTGTGGCTGCCACCCAGTTGACTTACAGCACTAAGTCTCCATCAAACTCAAACACACCTATTTTGACTATTAACAAATTGTTGTATTTCAATATTTTGGGGAATTGTCCATATCAACAGTTAAAGATTGCCTTAGGCATTTGAGTCCATGCTGTTAAATTATGTTACACGTTGAGAAATGGTTGATTTGGTCAACATCCCATTGATGAGTAATTTAAGGCTTTCGGTTTTTGACTAACATAAATAACAGTGCTATGAACATCCTGGCACATGCATCTTAATGTATTCACTCAATTGTTGCACTAGATAAATCCCTAGAATTTATCCAGGGAAACTACTGAACATAAATCTGTGGTAGTTATTTCCAGATTATCCTCCAAAGTGTTTGTACTGATGGAATCCCAAGTGCCTCCTCTAGCACCCTTGCCAGCACTGACAATGTTTTAATCTTTTTCATATGTGTAATACAAAAATGGTGTCTAATTTTGCTTCTGGTTTCATCATTACAAAGGCTGCATAATTTTTCAAATGCCAATATATTCCACACATTTCTTGAGGATACTAAATTTTGTTGTTACAACAAATGTCCACAGAGACATTTGTCCATTGTCCAATTATACCACAAGCACTCACCCAACCTCTTCTCCCATCACCTCTCTAATATACTCCATCCCAAAGACAGGATTCAGAGTTATAAGTAAAAGAAATAATCTCTAGCTACTTTGAATGGAAAAGAAATTTAGCAGAGGATATACACAGCCAGAGGGTCTGCATCAGGAATAAGAAATTGGGTGTTGTAGGTCAGCCAAAAAGAACACCACAAAGCACCCTGAAGAACTGCTCAGGGAAGATGCCACTGGCCCCCCAGATTCAGACCCTGGCTATAAATATGGAGCAAAAGTCCTTGCAGCTCCTACCCCAGCACTTCTATGGGGCTCCTGCTCTGCTCGCCAAAGTGGATTCTTCCATGTGGTTCCTACTTGGTCACACCAGCAGGAGGAATTCCAGAAGCTAATGAGGATATCTGCATCCTAGCTGCAAGGGAGGCTGGGAAGGCAAACCTCTGCCTTCTATGGTAGATGACAAGAACATGTAACATGGAACATTACTCAAGTTTATGAAAAATATAGAAAGGGGCACAAGTGAGCAGACAAAAGAAAGAGTGAATACCCACACCAGTTCTCAGGGGCCTGCTCCACATCTGTGGCACACATAACATTTCAGAAGTTTCCATCCACTCCATCCAAGTCAGGAGCTCCAGAGTCCTGCCACTGGGATGCAGCTGTCATCCCCTGCTCATATATGCTGACTCCCCTCTCTTTCTTATGGCTGTCAAATACTGGCCCATCCTACATTTCATAAAAAAAATTATATTGAAAACGTACTTCAGAATCTGTAGTCTCACACTCTCTCTGATAAGAAAAGCATCAATTTGCCTTATGCCTTTCCTTGCTACCTTTTGAAGGATGACTTCAACCTGTGCTTAGGGAGAGGACAAACATGCGGAAGACAAATGTTCTCAAATACATATGAGTCCCAGCTTCCTGGCCCCTACAACATCAGTTAAAATTTCACTCAGTGAACGAATAGAAACTTCTTCCTTATCTCAGAACTTTTCCAGCCATCCCTTCCTGCACTGGAATAACACAGCCCTGTGGAGAAAAATCCCCTCATGGCATTGACTGACATCTTGACAAGTATAGACAGGTGTGAGTGTGTTTTGATATGTGCATCCAAGTTGTTCGACTGCCCTCTTCGCTCCACTGGATAGAAATGGGGCTTACGCAACTGTGTACCTCAAAGTCTGAGCCATCCCTACCATTGAGGAATATGGTTTGGTTACTAGTGCCACTAACAGGATCCTCTCCAAGAGGCAGTCAAGGTTTCCCCAAAAAGGACAGTGGGAAGGGATTTCAGCACCCACCCACCCTCAGATAACCAGTCACTCCCAGCAACTCCCAAAGTCAGGATGTGTGATTCCATTGTTACGACATTTGCATTTGAAAAGGTATATCTCCAAAACACAGAAGAATTTTAGCAATGATTGCCCTTTCCTTGGGAAATTGAATTTTTTGTTCAGTGCTTTCAGGGTTTCTTAAATGTTCTTTATCTGTTACTGTATACGTGCATGTCCATATTTTTAAATATTAATCCTTGTTGCTTCTGCTTCTGTATAGCTTCCTTCTCTCACTTCATCAACACTGATGGAAAGATCCACTGACCTCTCTCTCTTTCTCTCTCTCCCCCTTCTCTCTCTCTCTCTCTCCCCCCCCTTCTCTCCCTCCCTCCCCCTCCCATTCCTTCTTACTCTCTCCCCTTCCCCCTACACTTGATCATACTGGAAGACTTGTGGACCATTCCGCCATCTCCCTCTCACCTGGCTCGGGACTGAATTAAGTTGTATGTTCACCTCCCCTTACACAAAATCCCTTCTCCTGGGCTCCGACTCCAACTTTTCTTCAATCTGACATAGTAGTTCACACAAGTTAGACACTCAACAATGTCCTAGAACTTCTTCTTATTCTTTTCTGTAGCCAAAACAGTTTGCCTTACCAGAAAAAGCCCCATCTTGTGCCACTTCTCTCTAGGGAATTGACTGCCCTTGGACCTATCTTCTTGAAGGGATGGGGTCAAGGTTTTCCATAAAATTTTCCCCCACTGAAACTCAGGAGCTGCCATCTTCTCAGGAGTTTCAGGTGGATGGATGCACGCAGAAGCTTCTGGGACCATCTCCCAGGTAAGAGTTTATTTTTGTGGCCTTCAGAGTTGAGTGAAAGAACTTAACCAGAGAGTAAGATTTGCCCCAGCAAAACATGCAGATCTGCCCCATGGAGACATGCACAGAAATACAAAATATGCCAGCAGACTAAGTGCCTGCTTAGGCAAACCCAGGGAGCAGGGTTTGATCCCAGCACCACATACCACAGCAGCCCCGACCCCAGATGCACTGAGCTGGCCACTAACATCCAGCATGGTAGCACGCACTGTAATCCCACTGCTGGGGAGTCTGAGACAGGAGGATCACTGCATACTGAGACTCTGTACGAAATACATAAAAAAAAAAAAAAAGGTCAATCCAAATTCAGTTTCTTAGTAAGTGAAAGTGTACTCATCTGGACTGTGGAAAAGTCTCAAAAAGCTAAAATGAGTAAGACAGCTCTATCTATGGCAAAATAGATTACAGTGGAGAGATCAGGGGAGCACATTGTTTCCTAGGAAGAGTACCACAACATATCAATACAGGAGCTATGAGTGGATTAGATAACTCCATAAAATCTACTGGGCATTTTCGAAATGCAAATATAGATAGGAAATGCCTACAACATGTGCATTTTTATGCAGACAGTGACCACTTCTGGAGAAAAGGAAACAAGCAGAACGATCACATTTTTACTTCCAGATTAAAAAAATCATATTATGAAGCCCGGATGGCCATGTGTGCCCAGAACCCCAGAACTCGGGAAGGGTGAAGCAGGAGGACTTCGAGTCTGAGCTCACACTGGGCAGTTCCATGGCTTAGCAAGACCCTGTGTCAAAATTTTTTAAAAACTTAAAGGGCCGAGAATATAACTCAGTTTAAATGTCCTGGGATCAACCCCGGCACCACCCAAAAGAATCATATGTTGAAATATCTATTACTTGTATTTTCATGAAAGTCTTTTTTGATATAATTACAAAAGTAAAAAAGAATGATAATTTCAGGACAAAGTTACAGTCGTCCAGCATGCTGAAGTGAGGGCGTTTGCCCAGTAATATGGCAAACAAATTTCTTTAAAGTTTAAATAATTAAGTTTTACATATCTGTGTAAAACTTTGTAACTGTTTAAGAAAAATGCAAGGTAGTGAACTAACTTGGAAAAGGAATCCATTGTATCTTTCTTTCCTGACAGTGGGCGGGGAGAATCACAGTTCACTTTCTGAGGTAGTGTAGTAGCTTTGTGCAGCTGTATGAATGTCCGCATCTCAACGGTTTGAATGAAGCCTAAGGAGGGAGAAGGTAAGGAATCAGGAATGAGAAAGACAAGAAAGGAAAGCCATGGTTACCACGCTGGCAATGCAAGCTTAAGAGGCTGAGACCTTGAGAAACAAACCGAAATATCATCCTGGAAATTATCTTAGATCACGAAAGTCATTCTGGAAAAATCTGACAAAAATCACATACCTAGACACAGTACCTCTCTGTGTTTTCAAAAAAGATCTGAGCAAGCAGCATAAATACCTACAACCTGCTTTCTTGGTGAAGTAACATATATAGTGGAACAATAATCAAAGGACCTATGGGATTACAATAATTTAAACTTATGTCTTTTGCTTCTGTTATACCACAATGCCACTGGGACTTTATACATACTGAAAGATTCAGGGTCATGTTGTACTTTTTAAAGTGGAATTTCACACATACAGCTGCAAATAAAACAATGTCTAGGAGGAAATTTCATAACATGCTCAACAAGAATTGCATCAGAATTCATAGCCCTGTAGTCTTTTTTATTATTATTTTTATAAAAAGGAAAAGAATACACAACTAAATAGCGCCCTCTAGTGTGACATAGTATTTATAGAAAATACTCAGAATTTGATCTATTTTCAGAAAAATGTTACATCTCAAATTTGCTGCAGATAAACAGAATAGACTTTCCCTATATCGCTTGAAATCCCAGAATTAGTTCTTAAATCCATAACAGTTTTTTTTTAACATTTCTTCTTTCCCACTATTAAATGCAATGGGTTAGTCTCTAAAACACCTTTCTCTTCTCGAAGCACACCGAGGCTTCAGGTCGTAGTCACTCTTCTTATTCACACGAACTCCTTTGTTTAGAAATCCTTGAACGCATACAGATCCCAAGTGAACATAGACAGTAACACGTCCACTCACTTTTCTTTGAGCTTCCATGTAAATCTGTTGATGTCACCCCACGGCCTGACACGGAGGGCAATAACCACCCAGTGAAAGTCCATCTTCAGCAGACCTGATGAAGCCGGTGACATCCCCAGGACTGGCCGTCATTGACCAACTGTCCTTCCTAATATGTCTTTGATTGGAACGCCAAATAGCATACAAGGGAAGGGAGAAAAATTTTAAAACCTAGTACATCGAAAAGATTAACATGAGAAGAAAAAGTCCTTGCTTTGCCAAAACAACAGGGTTTTCAGAAAAACAAACATTAAACTTTTTAATTATCAGAGCATATAGAGCTCACACTCAAATAATTTCCCATCTGTCAGGTTATTTAATACTTGTTTCTATCTAGCTTGACTTTTGCTTAAATAAAAGAAGACCAAAATCAAACACCACAAACAGAAGCTAACCACTTAAATAAATGAAATGAACCTATTATTGTATTTCAGAGATTGTGGTTTGCCTCGAGGCCTGCGCTCTTGAGAAATTTCTCATCAATACTTCTGGAAGGACTGGCTGAGAAGCACGAATCACTGTCTCGCTGTGATTCTGTGCTATTTAAGGCCGATGGGAGAGTAAAAATCTGATCTTGTAGAAGAGGAGTCGAGAGCCAGAGAGGTGGCTTAGTAGGATAAGCGCTTCCCTGACAAGCTCAAGGGCCTGAGTTCAATCCCCGTGGTGAATACCAGAGACCAGGAAGAGCAGAAGAGGAGAGATTGGCCAGTGGGTGCTGAGCTACGGTCCAACCAGAGCATGAGGCTCAGTGGTGCTGTTGCCCTATAGGGCAGCTGCCACTGATAGTAGTGTGTTGTGCATTTCAAAAACCAGAGGAGGAACCAGGGAGACAGCTCAGCGGCATAAGTGCCTGCCTGGCAAGTGCAAGGTCCTGAGTTCTATCCCTGGTACCGAAAGAAGAAAAAAAACTAAAAGAAAGGATTTTAGATGATTTCGCAACAATGAAAGGATAAATATTTGAGGAGATGGACCTGTTTGCCCCGACTTAATTATACAAGGTATGCAAGTATTGACATGTCACGTGGTATCATGTAATTTTACATTTTTACATTTTCCATTAAAATAAACTCAAATAAAAAGTAAAAAACAATAGCCTTTAAAGCTAACGTCGCATAGCACCAAGATGTTCTCTCGTACTTGCAAGTCTCTACCGCCCCACTGAGGGAGCCCCAGTGGCTCACTACACATGGAGAAAACAAGGCTGTAGAAGGCAAAGTGCCTGCCCAAGGTGGCCCCGGAGCTTCTACGTCTTCCTTAGTCTGGAGAGAGTGTCAGTGGCTAAGATGAAAAAAAGCGACACCCTGGTTGCATCCAAGACTGAAGAGGTTCACAAGAGCTAAGACTTTAGGTGTAAGCCAGGAAAGTCTGGGATAAACCAGAATGAACTGGTCACCCTAGTGAGCCACATCCTCTCCTGCTATGGAGAGAGCCACACAATTCCAGCTCAGAAGCCCTGACATCACATATTCAACAAATAGGTACAGTCCTTATATTATCACTTCAATAGTCAAGCATTTACAATTCCTCCAAAGTGCATTGTTCAGTGCTCAGGTGACACAGAGGACAGCTCCACATCTCCTAGCTATATGTTGCAGTGTGCACCAGGAAAAAGTTAATGATCAATGTCTTGAATTCCATGGATGTTCTTCCTAAAGAAGATACTAGGGCCAGACAAACAGCTCAGCGGATTAAAGGGCCTGCAAGCAGGTGCAGGAGCCAGGGACTCAATCCCCCAGCCTGCTATGTCAGCCCCGTCTGCGGGGCACACTGAGATGGCAATTGAGACTGGGCATGGTGGTGCACGCCTGTAATCCTGGCTCTTGGGAGGCTGTAAACAGGCGGATCACTGCAAGTCCGATCTAGTAGTGCGACCCTGAGTACCCTGTAGACCTTCCCTAAAACACGCACAAAAAAGAGCATGTTAAAATAAGTATTGACTGATCTTTTTAAATGAGTTAAGATGGAGGCCAGGGAGACGGCTCAATGGAATAAGTACTTCCCTGGCAAGCGCAAGGGCCTGTGTTCAATCCCTGGTTCCACAAAAAAAAAAAAAAAAAGAGTTAATATGAGGAAAAATAAAGTGGCACAAGCTGTGCAGGATCTGATTCTATCTTTAAATAACTATTCCTCTTAACCTATTGAAGATAAAAATTACTATTCCTCAAGATCAGAGAAACGAATCCAATGATTTCTGTCATGTGGCATATAACAAAAAAAAAAAAAAATTGCATTTCAACTACCCTATGTTAGAACTTCTTACGTGACAGCAAAAAGATTAAATCCCTGAGCAGCTGCCGGCTGCCCATCTCTGGGCCAGACCCGTTCGCTCAGGACATGCACACTGAGCACACACGCCTGCACCGTGGGCCCACCTGGCTGAGGACACAACTTGGAAAGGCAAGGGGAAGCAGACAGATGAATACACACAGCATAGCTTGAATAATTGTGCTGCCGGCTTCTACTGGTCCCGTTGAAAAGAACAATTAATACTTAATTGTTTTTCCTTTTAATTTTTGGTTATACCCTTCTATATACCAGTTTTATACCCTTCTATCTGATGAGCTGAACAACTAACTTGAAGACAAAAACATGCAATATGACAACCACTGCTGAATGACTAGTGTTCTTTTCAGTGAAATTCTACATCGCTTCTTTTTTTTTTTTTTTTTTTTTTTTACTAGTTTTTATTCTCTTTTCAAAAGAAAAGCTAGAAGGGCAAGCACAACCCCTACCCTCCTGGAGCTCACAGTCAGGAGGGCAGTGGAGACTTCATCGGCCACTGCAGACCTTCAGGGAGGAGGACCAGGGCTGATTTGCCTTTGGTCCCCACAGTAGGACAGGGAGGTGCGGCTCCTGTGGCGTACAGTGACAGTAATAGGCTAACAGTAAGCAGGTAGCTTTGGGGAGAACCGAAGCTTTGTTTTTGAGGATTCTTCTCCATCCCACCAACCGTCTTACTGTATGGAACTTTAGTCGTGTTAGACTTGCTTACTGCATCCAGAGACCCTGAATTTTACCTTGTGAGTCCTCACAGTAGAATTCCATGGGTGCTGAGTGCTTTCGCCTGTGCTAAGTGCTTTCTGAGATCACGACCTCATACGTCATCCTGTAGGCTCAACACTGTCCTTAGCCCTGTTGGTAGGTAGAGAAATGAAGCTCAGGGAGCTTCAGTCGTATGGGCAAGATACAAACACGGTGTGCCTCGCCTGCAAGGCCCACTCTGCCGTTAGTGGAAATGAAAGGAAAGCAGAATTCCCACTGGAGGTGTGTCTCCGAGGCACAGGTTGGAGCTACGAGGACAGCCCTGGCTCCAGCACTTTTGCGTGTGCGATTTGGGGCAGGTTATTTGGCCTCTGGGAACCTACCATTTCCTGCCTATGAAACGGTAGTAAATAGTGTCCACTGCAACTTCATTGAGAATCACAAATGGGAGCATACAGTGTGTCAGTTAGAATTCTTGGGCGACAAGCTAGAGAGACCAGTATCGGCCTGCAAAGGCCAAAAAAATAAAAAGGATTTACTAGAAGGATATTGGGGGATCATCAGAATTTTCATGAATGTTATAAAGGTAAGCCCAACGACAAGAAACCAAGAAAGGACACAGTGTGGATGTTCTATTCATCATTCAAAGTCCTGAGAGAGAGAGAGAATCTGATTGATTGAGCTTAGGTCTTTGCCCAACTTGGCTATATCAGAATAAGGAGAAGGTTCTGGAAGGGCTACTTTAGGCCCCTAAGTGCCATAGCACAGGATAGGCAGCAATCTGGTGTTCAACTGCCTGGACTGAAATACCAAAGGGCTACTTTGTGCAATATCCTATCCCCAAACTGTCAGAAGTGATGGTCATTTATTTGTCATTCCAGTATTTATCTCATGTTTTATTCTTAGTACTTCTTTAGTATCATGAAAACTTTTTCTTAGTTCAATTGTTTTGAAACATTTAATTTTTAATTAACTAGTATTTAATTTTCTGAATATTGCTTAATCTTAATTTTTGTTTTAAGACTTATACTATATCTTTGAATTACAATTTATCTAAAAGACATGGTATGGTACCTTCTCCTAGTCTAAGAAACTTTAAAAAGTATATTTCTATTTTCTGTTGACTTTATATTACTTCTTCCCTGTCCTTTATACACACACATACACACACACATATATATGAAAAAAATACATGTATAACCTGACATAAGTTGATACTATTTCATAGAAATCTTCAATGACCTCTTAAATAAGGGTTCATCTAATATATTTTATATAGTCCTGTATAAATATCACTTTGAGAGCTCTTTATTGTTCATCCAGGAGCATACTGCAACTTCTCTTGCCTTTTGAATTATGCTCTTTGTTATTTCCTACATGCTATGTCTGCAGGTATTAAAATATTTCAAGTTTGTATAACTAGAAAATATTTTACTTCTAGTTTTCAAAGGTATGTTTACTAAGTATAAAATTCAGGGCCGGCGGTATAGCTCAGCGGACTAAGCGCTTGCTTAGGTAAGCGCAGGGACCAGTGTTCGATCCTTGGTTCTCCAAGCCGCGCCGGCCCCGCCTCCGGGTGCGCTGAGCTGGCGATGCAATCCGGGCGTGGTGGCGCGCGCCTGTAATCCCAGCACATGGGAGGCAAAAGCAAGATCACTATGAATGTGGGCTGCATGCATAGTGAGACCCTGCACTAAGTATAAAATTCAAAGAGGATAGTTGTTTTTTCTTTCAGTCCTTTAATTAGTCTAGTTTCTTACACACTTGGTCCTTTTTTTCTTTCTAATGTGGAATAAGATACTATTTAATTTTGTTCTTCCATAGCTAATATTTTTATGTATATGCTTAATCATTTTTTCTTTATAATAAGTTTTAAACAATTTCATTTTTGTGTATCTTGGTATGATTTTATTTAAATTTCTTGTTCAAAAGGTTCATTTCTCTTGGAAATGTGGTATTATAATTTGAACTAAATTCAGAAATTTTAGATCTTTAAATATTTATTGCCTACTCCTTTCTACTTTGAGAATTCTAATTATATGAATATAAAAAAGGAGCAGTGAATGCTTGCAATTTTTGTTTTTACTCTGATTTTTTTTCCTCTTTAATTTCTTAAAACTTCTTAGTTATTTTGTTTCTAAACAAAACTTATATGTTTATATCTGGTAATCTGAAAAACTAAGTTGCACACAGCATGTAACAGCAACAATTGTTGGATTCTTATTACTCTGTTTAGTGAAATCTTATATCATGTATAATGCTGTTTTCTTCTATCACTATTTTGTATTCTTTAAAAATAATAATAAAAAGTTAAAACTTAAAAAAAGAAATGAAAAGAAAAAAAGAAAGACAAACTCAGAGCTTTCATAGGCAAGTAGATGCAACTAGAGGCTATACTCATACGTGACCTAAATCAGACCCATATGTCTAAATATCATATGGTCTCCCTAGTGTAAGAACCCGAAAAGAAATAAAACCTGAAAGTTATATCAGATATAGTAAAACAGAAAGAAATGAAAGTTAAGCATTAAACAACAAAGTTAAGAGAAAGGAGAAAGCATAGGAAAAAAGGCAGGGGACGAAGCATGCAAATATGTGTAGAGGACGGCCGAGGTGATTGTACTAAAAATTTCCAACAGTTTTGTGAAAATAAACAGTTAATGTGTAGAATTTTCACCTTGACTAACTCTGTATACTGATAGCTGTAATCTGAACAACTACAGCAAGGACAGCAATGTACAATGCAAAAACCATGCTTGAATACCTCTCCTCTTGGTCTTCTAAACGTGTACCATTTCTAATGTCATATCAATCATTATTATACTCTCTTCAAAATAAATTTTTAAGAAAGGGACAAAAACAAAATTTTAAGTTTTCTGAAAAACAAGCGGTAATATGCAATCATATGTCGTCTTACATAACTATATCTGTTAATCTGAGCAACAGATTTGACGATAAAAATGATAATATATCAACTTTTGTTAATCAGCTATTCTTGTTCTGAAAATTTGTAACCTACGTACTGTTGCGTGTTATCCTGTTTCTGTCTTTGTTTCTGATTTGTGTTCTTGCTTTTCAAAGTGAAATAATAAAATTTAATTTAATTTTAAAAAAGAAAAGGAAAACAACGTCTACTTCGAGGCATGTCTTCTGCTATCACTAGAAGAAAAAGAGGACAGACAAGAATCCGGATCCATGCTGATTAATCCTCACAAGCAAGCCACAAGCCAACTGTAGCTTCATAGCAGCGAAGAGGATAACCCTAGCAAACCTGCACCTTCAGTTCTGTTCAAGTTCATGCTGGTTTCTAGCTGTGAGACTAGAACCCAATTTGTGCTTTTTTAAAAAAAAATGTACTTAGTACAGGGTCTACAGGGTCTCACTACATAAATCAGATTCCTAGTGATCCGCCTGTTTTCAGCCCCCAAATGCTGGGATTACAGGCGTTTGCCATCACACCCAGTCTCAATCCCCAGCTCAGCACGCCCCCAGGGCAGGGCCAACATGGCATGCCAGGAATCGAACCCCGAGCACTGCGCTAGAACCCAAATGGTTCCACTTTTAAGGTTCCTTGATCTCCTGCCAATTGGAACTTGCCAGCTTCACGCTGACACTGAGAGCCGAGAGATGAAGCCCTGGGCTGCTCTGCATTCCGAGCTCAGCTTGCCCCTGTCCTTTTTAAAAGATAGAATGGGGAGAAATATTGGTCAAAAGATAAAACATTTCAGATAGAAATAAATTCAAGAAATACATGCTTCAACACAGTGACTATAATTTAACTATAATGTATTACATGCTGAAAATTGCTGAGGGTAAATTTTAACTATTCTAGTGCCAGCCCCGCCCCCAGGGTGCACTAAGACAGCAATTGAAACTGGGCATGGTGGTGTGAGCCTGTAATCCGAGCTCTTCGGAGGCTGTAAACAGGCAGATCACTACAAGTCCGATCTAGTAGTGAGACCCTGAACACCCTGTAGACCCTTCCCTAAAAAAATAAAAAATAAAAAAATTAACTATTCTCACCCCCTAAAATTGCAAACAGTGTGGGAGGTAATGCATGGGTTAATTAGCTCAATTTAGACATCCCAAAAAGTATACATCTTTCAAACTAACACAGTACACTATAAATACATTCAGTTTTTATTTGTCAACTAAAAATCAAATTATAACAACTACAAAACAAGGTGACTTAGACACCTTCTTCATTGTCTTGATTTATAATTTTACCCTCCTTCAGTATGCCTTACTAGACAGAAGTAATTCCCAAATGTTCCTGATTCCAAGACAAAGTTGGAGAGGAACAGGGTTGGTTTGTGCAAGGTGAGTGGTGTATGTAAGTTAGTCTCTGTGCCAGAGCTATTGAACCACAGTCCCTAGGGGGTTGTCCCTCGAGCACACAGTTTTTGTTTTAGTGGGTTTTTTAAGTTGTTTGTTTGTTTCTTGTGCTACTAGGGCTTGAACCTGGGGAATTCTGAACTACATCCCTAGGCCTTTTTATTTTTTTATTTTGAGAAGAGACGTCCATTGCTCAGGCTGGGCTCAATGCTTTGGTAGACAACCGAAGTAGGGCGACTGTTCAGTTGGCTAGAAAACATGGAAAGGCCAAGGAGCCGTTTCTCCACAGGGACCTTCACACTTTCTGTCTCCAGAGTTACAGCAGAAAAATACACTTAACTGCAGACTTAGGTGTTAAAGTTTGACTCATACCAACTCCCAAGATTTGGGATTTGTTTTATTTTGTTTATCTAGATTATCAACCATTTCTAGCAAATAATAATAAGAATTAATAAAGTACTTGCTGATGACATCAATATAAACCTTTTTAAGGTAAAATAGTAGATCAGAGATCTGGATATACAGGGCATGGCACTTTGGGAAGAAAGGAAATATTCTCATTTAGATGCAGAATAAAATTAATCACAGCCTTAAGAGCCAATAACAAATTTTTACCAATAGTATTTACAGTGCTGTTGCTGAAATCTAGGCCATTATACAAACTCACTTTTGAGTGAGGTTGTTCCTCAAGAGAAAATGGCTCAAATATTAATATAAGGAATGATGTCTTAACACTGAAAATAATTTATTTAAATTTAAAATATAAGTTTAAAAATTTATTTTAAAAAATTTCTTCCAGAAAAATGTTCACCTTATAGGCATAAGTATAAAGGTTAAGAAAGCTTAGCTAGTTGTTTATATACATACACTATCTGCCTAAAAACAAGCTTTGAAAATAAACAATAAAGTCAATACTCCTGCTTCTGAAATTTGTTGGCAAAAGGCAGCAGGAAAAAAAAGAAAGGAAAAAAATTGAGGAGGAGGAAGAGGAAAATCAGGTGGAAAAGGAGACAGAGAAGGAAAAGAGAAGCCTGAAAAATTTATGACATTAAAAGAACAATTTTACACACTCAAAACATCAGATTTGGTTATTTTGTCAATATTAAAATCAAACTGCCATAGCAAGTCACCCTTGACAGCTCTTTCTTTTTTAACTGTTTGATTAACAACTTGGCTAAAACACCAGGTGAATTTCAAACTGACTCAGCATTCTATAAAGGCAACCCCGTGAAACGGATTCACGTTCTCAAATTACATGATGTGTTACTATCAGTGTAAGTGCATCCAACACACGTGCCTAATTGTTGCCTGCATAGCTAGAAAATAATAGGTAACAAAAGCTTTTAAGAAATACACATTTATATGAGTTCCATTTTCTTTTCTCAATATCTTTTGATACTGTCTCATGCTCTAATGCAGTAGTTGTCTTGATAACACAAATTATAAACACACTATTTTCCCCAAATCTTACCTATCATTCGCAGTCCAAGCAAAGAAAAAGTTCTTTTAAATGAATGTTCAACCGCATCCTGTTAATTTGAAGAGAAGCAATAGCCCCATCCCAACAGAGAAATATACATTCAGTGCCTTTCCTAGTTATTAAGAAATATTGTACTGGTGGAGAGAAAAAACAAGACATACAGTACTGCCGCTTATGTCTAGATTAATAAACATCACCCAGTGTAGAAACCAGAGTCCCTTATTAATAACACTCGCACTGGATGTAGAGTAAGATTTGTAGAGCAAAATCGCCACAAAGAATATTACTGTAGGTAGGATTTGGTGTATGAGTTAATAAATATTTTTGTCAGGCTGGCCCTTAGGATTACTCTTCCACCTGAATTTTGGTTTTGTTTTCTCTCGGCCCCTCCCTCGTGGGGCTGTTCGTGGAGGTGGCATCACTCTCGAGCTCGTTCGGTTGATAAAGTGGCCTAAGTGCGCGGCGACAGTGGGGCCGTCCTAACCCTGGAGCATTTATGAGTCTCCAGGGCTTTCTGAAAAACACCAGCAAGTGTTTAGGTACTGAATCACAGCCAAGTACTGTGAATCTTTAATTTTTTTTTTTCCTATAAGGATGTCAGCATGAAAATATAGTGCGTGGCTTTCCCACGTGGTTTCCATGGCTCCTAAAGCCTTGCAGAGCTGCGGGGCTCGAATCAGCGCTCCATCCTGGGCAGGCAACCAGCACACACGCCAGCGAGCATTAACGGTTCCTCTGCTGTTCTTCTTTTACATGTTCAGCCCAGCAACACAATAAAAATGACTAAATGCTAAACTCAAGCGCCCTGCTTCTAAATTCATCTTGCCCTGTATCATATTTATCCATGTGACGTTCTCACCTTTGGTGGTGAGATAATGCCCGTTGAAATAAATTTCCAGGCATAACTACTTTGTTTTCCGATATGTGACATTCGTCATCCAAATAACCAGGCAATTATGACACAGCAGAGCTAAGGAATCGATGATTTGTTTTCAAGGTGCTTTAGGTTACAGCAAAAAATTAAAGTTCATGGCAAAAGGCAAAAAGAAAATGTCTTTTAAATCAAGAAACAATTGACGTGTGGAAATAACAACTTAAAATTTAAATTTTGATGTAGGTGGCTTTGTTTATTTCATTTTTGTTTTCAATTAAGCATATTTATGGTTTATGCTGTAACACTTTGTTAATTCCTGGAATGGGGAGAAGAGAGAGAACTCTACTGTCTCTAATCTCCACTTTATCTTTGTTTACCATTTGCACTAGTATTTTAAAACAAATCACTCCAATAATTACTCACTGACATATTTATCCACTTACAAATAAGCAAAAATGTAGGTGAAAAGATATTAGATGTGCCAAATTATAGTATTAACAGGTTAGAGTCAATTGTTCATAGATAAGTATGATTATTACTGTTGATTAAATCATATAATCAGGGTATAGAATTTTTGCAGCCATTCTAAAAGATTGATAGATCTGTCTATAGATACAGAAGTTTACCCAGGACCTCTGGCAAGACACGTTCAGTACTCAGTACTGAGGCACAAGACTTCACATACAGATAAGCATTCATAGATACCTGGACATTGTTCAAGTTTTTAAAACAAGGATATGTTTACTTGCTCATTGCATTATTTTAAAATAATTCTTTCAAGGATCTCTCAAATAAACTGTTAAGGATTATTATGTTGAGCTGGATGTGTAAAGAGGAATAGCCATTCTTTACTGGCATCTATATTACCCTTTTTTTTTTTTAATTTAGTGCAGGGTCTACAGAGTCTATAGGGTCTGCAGGGTCTCACTACAAAGAATGGACTCGTAGTGATCCTCCTGTTTTCAGCCTCTAATTGTTGTCTCAGCACACGCCGGAGGCAGGGCCGGAACGGCAGGCCTGGGAGTGGAACCTCCTACCTATATTGTCCTTTTTAAACTAAATATTACTCATTACTTTAAATTATACTCATTCTTTCTATACAGTGTTTTAGTAGTAAATAAAATAATGGAAATTTACATGACATATAGGAGAATAATACCAACAGAGTGAGAAATATTAGAGACTGAGAGAAAAAAGTGACAAAAGTAATAGTAATGATAACAATAACATCCATAATAATATAACTTGGCAAAAAGGGTATTGCAAACATTTCAACTAGCTACGTATGATAAGGCCTGTAGTCCCAGCACTCCAGGAGATGGAAGCAGAAGTGCTGCAAGTTTTAGCCCAGCTTAGAAAAGTTGGCAAACTTAGTAAGGCTCTGTCTCAAAATTTAAAAAAATAAAAATGTAAAGGAGGAGCCTAAGATCAGGCAAAAGTCTCAAAGGTCAATCTTGAGTATCAAAAAAAAAAAAAAAAAAAAAAAAAAATCAGCTGATGGTAGAAATGAAAATTGGCACAGTCTCCATATCGGTCACTTTTCTGTTGCCCCACGAAACCCCCACCCTCCTGGGAGGGGAGACATGCTTTGGCCCAAGGTCTCACAAGCTTCAGTTCATGTTGCGCTGGCCCTCGGGCAGAAGTGTCACGGTGGAAGAGTACGGCAGAGAAAAGCTGCTCCATTTGTGGCAGCCAAGAAGGAGAGAAAGCGGGAAGAGCCAGGAGGAAGGGGCAAGGGCCACGATCTGGCCACCAGCGTCACGCTGTCGTGACACACCCAGAAGTGCGCTTTAGACATCTACGCATGCCTAACGAGCAATTCCGTATCATATGTCACATATTTCACAAGAATCTCTGTTCTCGAATCTAATATTTTTACTACTAAAGAGTTGATCTAGGAAAATAACAAGGTAGAAAGTATTAATTATTGAATCTTTGATGTAATTCAGGTATAAAAATAAGATACGCAAACAGCTACACTCAATTTACTGATAAGAGGCATATGGTACACCTATGATACCAAAACATTATGAAAACAGTTTGCAATGTATTAATTTATCAAATCCATCTTGTCAAGGTATCTTAAAACTGTCTCATTGATATTCGTACTTCAATAAAACAAAAAGAAAGAGTTAATCTGAACAGGAGATAGATTGGTGGTCCAAGCACCTGCCTGGCAAGTACAAGGACCAGGGTTTGATCCCCAGTACTACAAGTGGTCCTGGCCCCAGAACCCCAGGGGCACCATTCAGGCCACAGAAACCAGGTGTGGTAGTGCACACCTGTAACTCCCGCCCTGGGGAGGCTGAGATAGGAGGATCACTATCAGTTTGAGATCTGTAGCAAGACTCTGTACCAAATAAATAAATAAAAGATTTTTTTTTAAAAATTAGCCTAAGATTGATGTCATACAGAATCAACAAAAACACAAAACAGGGAAACCTAAATGCCTGGAGAAAGAGAATTGGATAATTAAATTGTTTTTCTTATTACAAACAATAAACAGTTCCAAGGGCTTAGCCAACCTCCACTCATTTATTCTTGCTAAGGCCCCTAGTGGGCATGTCCTGTTGCCTTCCACCTTTGCAGGTAAGAAAGCAGAGACAGGAGAGGTGCTGTTACTTACCCAGTGCCCACAGCCAGCAAGGAGCAGGGCAAGCACCAAGCTAGCGCCTGCATGCTTTTCTCTTCATTCACTTTATTGAACCGTGATTGCTATGAAAAGCTATAGGTAGGGTTGACCAAATAGCTCAGTAGTTCGATTCCCAGGCCTACCATTCGAGCCCCGCCCCCAGGGCACACTGAGATGGCAATTGAGACTAGGCATGGCAGTGTGCCCCTGTAATCCTAGCTCTTGGGAGGCTGTAAACAGGCCTATCACTACGAGTCCAATCTAGTAGTGAGACCCTGACCACCCTATAGACCCTTCCCTAAAATACAAAAAAAACAGGGAGAAGAAAGGAAGGAAGGAAGGAAGGAAGGAAGGAAGGAAGGAAGGAAGGAAGGAAGGAAGGAAGGGAGGGAGGAAGGAAGGAAGGAAGGAAAAGCTATGCATGTTTAATGTTTAGTCTCAGCAGCATATATGCTTAGGGGAAAGACAGCGTCACTGCCATCAAGGCCAGAGCCAAATCTACCATCACCCGTTTCCTTCCATCCCTGCTCTTACTACTATTATTAGGGCTGGGGGGCAGGGGTTGTTTTATTTAGGATTTTGGTTTTCATGTGCGGTAAGAATCCTACATGAAAGACCAACCCCTCAACAACCTTTAAGTACACAGCTTTGTATAGTCATTGTGCTAGTAAATCTCCATCCCTTATTTATCTCGCGTAACTAGAACTTGGTGCCTTTTTCCTCACCCTCTGCTCCTCCCCCCAGCCCCAGGGAACCTCCACCCCCCTCAACCCGCTACCCCCATGTATCTGGCTCTTGCACATCCCACTTGTAAGTGAGATCACCCAGCGTTTGTGTGTGTGCACCAAGCCTACCTTCTCTCTGTTCGTGTTTTACTAGTCCCCACACTCCTCGAGGGGAATCGACACCTGGCATAGCACACCTCATCCTTTCTTCATTCCCCTTTCCTGGCCCTCTCTCCGTCTCATACACAGCACACTTGCCTTGTTACGCTTGTGTCCAGGTGTCTCCCGAAGGCCTCATGCATTCACGGGGCAAACTTTCAAAGGTTGCGGTCAATTCACGATCCCACGCTGGGATGATGGGTGTGAGCGCTGGTCCTCGCGCTGAGCAGACAGCCTGAACGCAAAGGAAGGAGGGAGACAGGCCCACCCCCTGCCGCGGCTCCTCCCTTTCTGCTCTTGCTATTTTGCTGCATTCCGCCTCCATGAATTGCTGCCCTCTGCCCTGTGCCACTGTGCCTTGGAGCCAGCTGAATATGGACCGAGACCTCCACAAATTGTGAGCTAAATAAACCTTTCCTTCCTTAATTTGGGGTGTTGGGTATTTTATTTCAGAAACAAGAGAAAAGTAATCAAACCAGGCCTACTGCATTCATAAGATATAACATAACTTAGCCGTCAAAGATCACTGAGTATTACTGAGTCAGGGAAGTAGTAGTGGCTTTTCACTGCATAAAAATATAGATGATGATTTAGTTTGAACAACATGATGGTTCCTTAGCAGTGCAAATTCACAACCAAGCAGTTTCCTAAAATGTACATGAATTCCCTATAAATCAGGATTAGAGGTAATAATTGTTTTTACCACTTTTATAAATATTTAACAACATAATCGAATGAGAAAAATTGAAGACATAAATGGTATACATTACAAAACGAGATTTTTGGGCCTCAAATCCAATGCCAATGAACCTTTCCCATTGATATTTTCATCTGCCTCTGATGTTTCTTCTCTCTCTCTGTCTCTCTCTCTCTCTCTCACACACACACACACACACACAGAGGCAGATGGGTTAAAAAAACATACACACACTATTTTTGATCCTCTAAAATGTAGGTTCTGGAGTAATTTAAATATTCTCATTACACTTGGAAAATTCTTCCCAATATTTCTCAATATAAATGTAGAGCTCTTAATATAATAAAAATGTTATTAATACTTAATAAAAATACTAACTTTTCTAACCACATGAATCTTACCTATTGGACTTAGAACATTTTCCCCATCATATATGGTGGACGAATACAGTTTTCACCATAATGGGTGCGTGTATCCGCAGTGATATCCCCCAGCTCCGAGTGTTTGGGGACTCCTTGACCACTCAGCACACCACACCTGCCCTGCTGGGCTTCTTCAAGTCTCCAATGCCCATGCTGTCCATTCCTGGGCCATGCTGGGTCCCCCTAAGGCCAGGAGAATTCTCCCTGTGGGCTGGGGTCGCTGCCTCGTGCAGCAGTCTCTGCAGTGTGACTCACACAGCAGAAGAACTGAACAACAGTGCAATCCTGAGCAAAGTTGTAAAGCTTTGAAATCATGACAAATAGAAAACAATTTCAGATAAGGAAAAGAGAAGCAAATTAGTTCATCATAATTCTAGACTTTAAAATATATGCACCAGATTGTTTTACAGAATTGCAAGGACTAGAGTTGATAATACTGCAGTAAGAATTTTTGGTAAATGAGTAAATGTTACCTTCCTGTGCTACACACATCAAAAACCCAGGTAACTCCACGATATGATCGATATACTTCACAGACTGCAACAGTGAAGCAGGGAGGATGCTCTCTCCCTCTGCATATCCCGCAAGTAGGCCCTGAGTACCAGAAGATGCAGCTCTGAGAGGGATAAGGGCCAGCATCAGGACTTGTCCCTATGGTCTTTGAAATCAGAAGAGCTGCCATTTCAAAGACATACCTTAAAAGTGGTTTTAATGCATATTCAAGCATACCTTTCCATACAGATAAGTCTTTTCCATGAGTATATAATATTCTATAAGTTTAAAGCATTGCCCTTATTTTAGCAATTCCACACCTATAAATCTGTCCAACTGATACCACCACATGTGGTATAAATGTACATCTTCTGGCTGAGCATGGTGGCACGTGTCTTTAACCCAAGCACTCTGGGAGGCTGAGTCAGGAGAATCACAGGTTATTGGAGAATTCTGCACCCTGTCAACTTAGCAATTTAACAAGGCCCTGCCTCAAAATGTAAAAAAAAATTAAAAAGGCTCAGTATGTAGCTCAGTGTGCAAGCCCCTGGTTACATCCCCAAGAGCACAAGAAAAATAAAGTGTACATTCAAAATTGATCCCTAATGGACAGACTATAATAGAAAAAAGCAAAGCCCATCAGGGACAAGCTGTCCATGTCCCCAAGCTTCACCCTGGCAGTGAAATGCACTAGGGTCCAAAATTCAAATAAACCCAGGATCCAACTCTGCATTCTGCACTGACTGACCTGCCTGAAAAAGTGTGTGGGACTGGGGAGATAGCTCAGTAGAGTAAGTACATGCCTGGCAAGCATAAGGGCCTGAGTTCAAGCCCTAGTTCTGCAAAAGAAAAAGAAAGGGATGAAATGAATGAATGAATCTCTCCTTGGCCAAAAGGGAGTGTGGGTGTGGGTGGAGGAGGAGAAGAATGGGCGAAGAGAATGCGGGAGGAAATGGGGGGAAGGAGGAACTTAGCACTCAGAGGCAGAGCCTGTAACAGAGGACAATTGCTGGACCAGAACGTTTGCTTCAGGTTGGAGACTGGTTGAGCCCTGCTGAGGCTAGACAGGCTGCGTACTACCAGGGACCTAGGGCAGGACCCTAAGGACACGGGCTCTGTGTACAAAAGAAGCCCACATAACAGCTGTTGTAGCCCTGTGTGTCCTAGAACTCGGTAAAACCCACCGAACTTGGCATCCAGTAATTTTTTCCTATACAACATCAGGGAGGTAGTGGGTAGCTAAGCCCAGCCTGCCAGAGCCTGCACTGAACCCCATTTACACGCACAGGGCTTCCCCCTGGATCTACTTCAGGAGTACTACAAAAGTACTACACAGGTAAACGCAGGTGTGTACAAGTTGTAGCCCAAGCATTGAGACGGAGATTCAGTTCATCTCTTTCTGCCACCTGAAACGATGTTAGAAGAACATCATCAAGCATGGTAAGCCTGAACTAGAAATGAGTCTCCGAAGTGGCATATGGAAGGTAATATTTAAAAAATAAGAGGGGCTGGAGAGATAGCTCAGCACCATAAGCACGTGCCTGATAAGTGCAAGGTCCTGAGTTCAATACCATGCCAGAAAAGAATAAAATAAAAAAGGGAGTACTCTTAACTTTTAGCTGGATAAACTGGCAAACAAAATTAGAGTATGGGATAATCATTATAGTAGAAAAAAACCTTCCCTCTCCCAGATACAAACACACATATGCACATGTGCTCACATGCACTCACACAAACACACTTTTCACAAAGAGAACTTTTCGCCAATATTTCCATTGACACCTGCTAGTCATTGATCTATAATCTGGAATTCAGACTACAATTTCCCTAAGACTTATTGGCCAGCAAGTACAGTAACAGATCCTGCCTAAAGTAAACTCTTCAAAACCACATTCAAAAGAAAAATGAGGGGAAAAAAAGAAAGAAAAACGATCTTCACTTCAGAGTTTGAGCCCTGGCTCTAACGATATACTTAGTATTTTCTGCACGCCTCTCAGAAATTAATAGATATTAGAAAGGAAGCAAACAAATTGCTATTTTGACATAATTAATCTGACACTTACTCATTGTTATAAAATTATTATTGTCACATAGTCACACTTTAATGTGCATATGTCAATAAGGCAGGCCAAAGATGGGGATTTTTTAAATAATTTCTAAAAGGAACACAATTAATTTTTATGATTTTACATAAACATTGCATTAAGTGTCAAAGTAACACATTGGAGGAATGCAAATGGCTTCAGAAAATCGAAGGGAAGAGGAACCATAATTACACATATCAGAAAATGATTGACTATTCTTTTAACCAAATTCCTCCACTGGAAATTCATAAACATTGGCTTTTTTTCCAGAATGTTCCAAGATGTGCACTATTATTAGGACAGGAGGCAAATATAACTCTATTTTAATCAGCATATTTTATTTGATAGTGTCTTAAAAATAAATAACCCTAGCCTGTCAAACTTAAGATGTCACCAATATTGTTTATGATGAGCTTTCATTTTAAAAGAAGTTCATAAAAGTGACAACTCACAGCCATTGCAGTACACTGAACTCCACAGAGACAGTGCCAGGGTAAGGGAGTCCTCAGACAGGCACTGGGTGACTCTGCACCTCGATGAGGAAAACAAGTAAACGTGGGCAAAGGAGATCCTAAGATATCATCATATGCATTCTTTGTGCAAACTTGCCGAGAGGAGCATAAGAAGAAGCACCCGGATGCTTCCGTTAGCTTCTCAGAGTTTTCTAACAAGTGCTCAGAGAGGGGGAAGATCATGTCTACTAAAGAAAAATGAAAATTTGAAGATATGGAAAAAGCGGACAAGGCTGGGGCCGGGGAGATGGCTCAGTGGAATAAGCTCTTCCCTGGCAAGCACAAGGGCCTGAGTTCAATCCCTGGTTCTGAAAAAAAAAAAAAAAAAAAGAAAGAAAAGGCTAGTTATGAAAGAGAAATGAAAACTTACATTCTTCCTAAAAGAAAAACAAAAAAGAAGTTCAAGGATCTCAGTGTGCCCAAGAGGCCTCCTTCGGCCTTCTTCTTGTTCTGTTCTGAGTGTCGCCCAAAAATCAAGGAGCACATCCTGGCCTCCCCATGGGTGATGCTGCAAAGAAACTTGGAGAAACGTGGAACAGTGCTGCAGCAGATGACAGCGGCCATACGAGAAGAGGGTGCTAAGCTGCAGGAGAAGACGAAAAGGACATCGCTGCCTACCGGGCTAAAGGAGAACCTAATGCAGCAAAAAAGGGAGTCAGCAAGGCAGAGAAAAGCAAGAAAAAGAAGGAAGAGGAGGAGGAGGAAGAGGTGAAAGAAGATAAGGAGGATGAAGAAAATGATGAATAAGCTGGTCCTGGCAATATATATATATATATATATATATATATATATATATATATATATATATATAATTTAACCCCTCTGTACACAGCTCACTCCTTTCGAAGAAAAAAAAATTGAAATGTAAGGCTGTGCAAGATTTGTTTTTTTAAACTGTACAGTGTCTTTTTTTTTTGTATAGTTAACACTATACAAAATGTGTCTTTAGATAGCCCTGTTCTGGTGGTATTTTCAATAGCCACTAACCTTACCTGGTACCATATGGGGGTTGCAAATAGGGATGGAAATTTGAGGCAGGTTCTTGTTGGTGCACAGCACAAATTACTTATATATGGAGACAGTAGTTTTTCATCTTCAGTTGTCTCTGATGCAGCTTATACAAAATAATTGTTATTCTGTTAACTGAATACCACTCTATAATTGCAAAAAAAAAAAAAGCTGCAACTGTTTTGTTGACATTCTGAATGCTTCCAAGTAAATACAATTTTTTATTAGAAAAAAACTTATAGGGCTGGGGAGATGGCTCAGTAGAATAAGTGCTTCCCTGGCAAGCACAAGGGCCTGAGTTCAATCCTTGGTTCCGTAAAAACAAATAAATAAATAATATTAAAAATAAATAAATGAATGAATAAATAAACTTATAACTGAGGCTTGACATAAGGATGCACAAATAATACTAAATGTCCTAAGAGCATCGAACGCTGTGGCATGACTCCCATTTTCCTTCTCCCAGATTCCCTGAGGGTTCAGTTCCCAGAGTCTCTGACTCTTGCCCCACCTCTCACCGCTGAAGATGCTCTTCCTGAGTACCAGGGAGAAAGCCCAGCTCACCTTCGTGATGAGCAGCAGGTACGAGGGTAGGAACAATTGCTCCCAGTAAATACACAGATGCCATCTTCCAGCATCATTTTTATTTCCTCAGTAACTGAAATTTTTAAAAAGGTAAAGAAGTAAAATAATTGTGATCATACATTTTATGCAACCCATTATCATTCAAATATTATCACTTTAAGATGTAATCAATATTTAAAATTTCTGTTTTACTTTTGTGCAGGGTACTACATCTTCACAACTGGGAATGTGCTTCACACAGAGGACAGGTCTGGCTTTGGCCTTGCTGCACTTCAAGGGCTTCTGGCCACCTTGATTGGCATGGGTCTAGACAGGTGCAGTGGGCTCAGTGAGTCCCCCTGCCTATCAGGACTAAAGCCTGAGTCCCCAGTAGGATGATATTTGGGGCTGAGGTGTTTGAGGGTAGTCAGGTCATGAGGCTGGGGCACAAAAAGGTGATCTCTTTCTCCATCAAATGAGAAAACAGAACATGTTTTCCATGCCTCAGGACCAACTTGCTCTCCTCTTAACTAATTTCATCTCAATTACATGGTGAGTGCTTCTATTTCCAATCTATAAAAAGCTGGAAATTGAACAGAACTTTTTCAAGACCCCAGGTCAACCCACAAGAAATCCTTCACCCTGAACTAAGCTATTTGAGTGTCTCCTTGAACATTTTGTAAGAGGCATGAAGAAAACATAAGGAATAAATACATGGTACTTAAACCAGCAAGGAACTAATGTGGGGCCTCATTTCGTTCTTCTATTTGCTTTCTCTTCTGTACTCCAGGCCTGCTCAGCTAACCCCAAAATACTCAACTTATCCTCTTTTTTTTTTTTTTTTTTTTCTAATTTAAGCTAAACATGTTAGGACAGAAGACCAGAGAGTAACAATACCATGAAATACTGTACAAGATTTTAGGGGGTGATAAAGTCAGATACATGCCAATCCCCCCCCCAAAAAAAAAAATTGAAGCAAATAGAAAAATCTGATAAAAATCAAAAACGGAGTCAGCTGTGATGTTTCAACCAGGAAGTCACCTTTGAAACATGGCAAAAGCCACCAAAGTCAGTGACTTTTTTCTTTTTTCTGTGTCCAACACCTGCTGGGCGAGGCTTCATTAACACCGACTCTGTCCTCTGTCCCTGCAGAAGACCTACACAACCTTTGATGACCTGTAGTCAGACAGAAATGCTGACCTAATGTATCTTCATTTCTCTCACTTTTAGTGGAATTTCTGCTACAATAATAGGAGTTAGGGACTCGAATACATTACAAAAATCATATAAGTGAGCCTGGTACAGTAAAAGCTTATGTTAATGCAGGCCAAGAGCTATACTCTGAATTACTGAAGTTAGACAGTTACCCAAGCTGTCCTCCACACCTCTGCTCTTCATACCTGGTCTTGATACTAACATTTATTTCATATCCCAAAGCAGATGAAGGGACATCGGATCCCTCTGGCTACTATAACAAATTATCACACATATGGTAGTGTGAAGAGACACAAATTTATTCTGAGCTGTGGAGCTCAGAAGTCTCAGCACCAAGGTCCTGGCAAGGCAGCATCCCTCCTGGAGGTACAGGAAGACCTTGTCCTTTCCAACTTCTGGAAATTGCCTTCCTTCCTTGGCTCTTGGCTTAGGTATGTCAATGTACACAATAAGCTACATATATATAATGACTTTTTGTTTTCAATACACAGGCCTATGAACTTTAACCCATGTTCAGATCTGTGGACCCACCACCGTCGTTAGGACACAGAACATTTCCATAACACTCCAATTTCACCTTGAACCCCAGTAATCACTGATCTGTTCTCTGCTGCTATCTATCATTTTGTCCTTCAGAAGGTTTCATACAAATAGAATCAAACAATGGGAACCACTGGAATGTGGGGTTTTATCAGCACAGTGTCTCTGAGAGTCATCAAGTTTTTCTTCATCTCAATAGTCCACTTTTCTTTAATGTTTAGTAATATTCCATCCAGCCTAGAAATTCAAGTGCAAATTTATCAGTAAAGTATGGCGATGTGTATGCTAAATCTTAAAATGTCCTTTGCTTGTATTTGCCACAAGAATCAAAACACCAAATGGGGCAAGGGGTAAAGCTCAGAGGTAACGCTCTCATTGAACATGGGAAGGCTCTCAATTCAATCCTCAGCAACTCCCAGAAACATAGGAAAAGGAAAATAAGACAAAGACACTAGAGCTCTAACATTCAAGGATCTCACATGCCGAAGAAACATAAGCAACCCGAAGATAACAGAGAAGACAGAACCCCAAGACAGTCATTGCCTGGCTTCCCCAGCTCAGGCTGAAGCATCTCCTGAAAGATGCAGAATCCATAAAGATTGTTATGTGTTATGAATAAATGGAGAGAAAACCTACACAACTGGTGGTGA
The DNA here is from genome assembly GCA_004027165.1 of Ctenomys sociabilis. Taxonomy (NCBI): domain Eukaryota; kingdom Metazoa; phylum Chordata; class Mammalia; order Rodentia; family Ctenomyidae; genus Ctenomys; species Ctenomys sociabilis. The sequence continues at coordinate 29,214 of PVKA01015211.1, forward strand.
ATAATTCAGGTGTATTAATACATAGACAAGTAAGCAAACAAACAGAAAGACTTGTTTTTAGCTCTAATGAAAACAAAAAGGTGTACAGAAAAGGGAAAGCAATCAAAATACGCCATGGCTCAGCTGTGACTGGTATTTACAGACTGTAAACATTCAACATTTGTCTAAACATAATTACCCTATAACTTCTTGGAGGCTTGAGAAACAGGTAAAAAGACTGCTCTTGCTCATAACATGTCTTGCATAGTATTTAACTCTTTAACTATGTCCTTATGTCCTTCTAATGTCGATAAATATTGCAACTAAAAAATTTTACCAGAGAGAGAGAGATTGAGAAAAATAATAAAAGATAGATAGATAGATAGGCAGATAGATAGATAGATAGATAGATAGATAGATAGATAGATAGATAGATGATAGATAGATAGATAGATAGATAGATAGATAGATGATAGAACTTAAGAAAGAGATAAAGAGCCATTCTTAGATCCCTAGTAATCTAGTACTGTGATCATCCCTGGTGCCATCCCTGACACAAGTGTTGTAAGTTTTCTGTTTCATATATATCAAGCCAGTCCAAGTTTGGGCAGCTCATCAGCAACCTAAAGAATCTTAGCAAATACAGGAATCGTGAACCCTCCACGCAGTCTCTCTGAAGCAGTGCCAAGCCCCATCAGGTCCTCCATCCTGAGCAGTGCTGGTGGGCGGTGGTCAGAAGGTTCCCCAACAGCTGGACGCTCGCTTCCGCTTCCACAGCAGGGCTTGCTGCGAGGTGCAGTGGGGGCTCCAGGAGCAGAGGGGCTGCTGGGATCAATAATTACGATCTCTAAACATCAACAGATAAGCGTGTAGCTTGGATGGAATGAAAAGGAAAGAAGCAAATGTGCTCCTCTCCCAAAGGAACATGCCCTTGGATGTCACTCTTGGTTCATCCAGTACGATCATTGGCCTCCCAACAAACTCACCCGAGTGACCGCGGTGAACTCTGAGGCTTTCAACCTTCCAAGGCTACCCTGACTTCTCTCCGTGCACTGATGGCCACTTTGGATTCTTTGGGCTGTGGTCCAGCAGACGGCCAATGGACCTCTTCCTCTTCCGCTCTTGCAATCTACCTAATAAATCCCTTGTTTAGTCCGCCATATACTTTATGTTGATTCTGTTCCTCTAGAGAACCCTAACTGATGCACCGCCATTGGCAAGATGTGCTTCTGCTGCCCAAGAACCAAGATGCCCAAGCCAGCAGTACACTGGCTGAGGGGTCTTCCCAGAATACCAGTGGCCCCATTTATATAACACAGTTACTCCTGCATTTTCTTCTATGCCCTTTGAGTGGAATTAAGCTTGCTGCAGGGAATCGATCTAACCATCCCTGTCATGTTTCCACCAGCCAAAGTTTCATCATTATTGTGAAAGATATGATATTCTATCCATAAGTGTGATTGGACTTGCAAGACATTTGTATTATCACAAGAAATGACATTTGCAAATGAAAGAAAGAGAAATGCTTACTCGTAGAACATTTAAGTGAACTTTTAGTGATGGAAACTTCTGGAAGAGTGTCCATAAATACTTTTATGTTTTTATATGACTTCTATCTTTTAATGTGTTTTGAGTTGGTTGTGCTTACCAGTTACATGACAAGATTATCAATAAAAGGCCTAAACAGGAAGTGTATATGCAAAATCTGACAAAGGAAAATTATGTCCATGGAAGCAAGTTTAAATTTCTCATGTAAAAATCTATATGTTTCATGTAAAATGCATTTTATAAGAAACACATTCCCTATTGATGTCTCAACAAGAAGATGAGGTTTTTCAGTATGGGCACACCCTCAGAAAAAGCTAGTCTTGACCAACATAAGCAGTCCGGGGGCTCCAGTAAGTCCAACCTTGTCTGCCTCCCAAAATGACTAAGGGCATCTGTATCTGAGCACATCCTGGAGAAAAACTTTCAAAGGTCCAAGGCACCTTAACTGAAACTGGCCAACAAATCAACCACAATATATTGTAACAATTCCTAGAAAATAGCCATATTGAGGTACCATGTTCAGGGGAAAGATCCTAAATCAACCTAGGGCATCCTGAAAGAGGTCTCACATAATGGGTTCCCGAGCTCAAATGGGAAAAGTAGAAAAAAAAGTGATTTTTGAGAGGTCAGATGAGAAATAGAACTTCAGTTGAGAGAAAAATGGAATATACATGATACAGGAGCTAGAAGAAGTTTTAAAAACTGTAGTGTAGGAGGAGATACTGACTATATGAGTCATATAAGCATGTGTGAGCACTGAGGAGACTGATAAACATGTGAAACAGGAAGAACCATTCCCAAAAGCAACACCACTTGGGGGGACAGGAAAAGGTGTTGGGGACTGAAAGTAGAAAAACCTTGAACCTGTCGTGGTAATCTGTGTCTATAATCCCAGCACTGAGTGACTGAGGCAGAAGGAGTAGAAGCTCAAAGCTAGCCTGGGCTACATATCAAGTCCTTGTCTTGAAAAGGAGGAGGAGAAAAAGGAAGAAGAGAAAGGAAGGAAGGAAAGAGGGAGAGAGGGAAGGAGGGAGGAAAGGAGGATAGGAGGGAGGGAGGGAGGGAGAGAGGGAGGGAGGGAGAGAAGAGGACCATTTTCAAGACAGAGACAAGTACCCGCCCGTTGAAATGTTCTCCCGCAGTAAGAGCTGTAGCTGACATGCTTCCTAGCATTTGGCCGGATCATGTGACTGGATCCCACCAATGGCCTTTAAGTGGGAAGTCAGGGCAAGAATAAAGAAAGACCTTCTCAGGCCCTTGATTGCCTCACTGATACAAACACCTGGCTCAAACTTCTAAGAACATGAAATAAGAACCTATGCCTCTGACCTTTTGTTACCTGAGGACTTTTGATTTTAGCAGCCAGGGTGGCTCTAAAATACATCCCAGGCCTCATAATGAAAATTAGGGTTATTAAAAAAAATAGATAGAGAAGGATACCCCTGAATTGGCCATGAATATGGATGGATGAAGCATTTGAAAGTTATCAAGACTTCAAAATTTGACCCTACAACTCTACTTCAGGAAACTACCTACAGATGCACTCTCTTATATACAGATACAGGTATACATATAAACATTAACTGGACCTGCATATTTAGTAACAAAACAAAATGAAGATAAACTAAACATCCAGTAATGGGGGTTGCTTAAGTAAATGTTTATATACAGTAGAAAACCAAGCTCTTCGTAACTTCATGAGGCAAATCTATGTGCTCTTATAAGCAATATTTTCCAAAGTACATTAGTATGCAAAAAAGCAAGATATGTTGCTCACATAAAATGATTTGAAAAAATAATATATCTATGAAAGTTTGGAAAAACTCCAATAAACTGTTAGCTGTGGTTGTTTCTAGGAAGAGAAACTGGAGGGTTTCAGAAAACTGAAGGAACATCTGCTTTTCACTGTACACCATTTCTACTGCTTGGCTGTTTCTGTGTTCATGCATTAATTATGGAAAAGAAATGGCCAGGCCTGTACACACTCGCTCACAATAAGCTACCTCAGGGAACTATGAAATCACAGGTGTGCCACCTGGTGAGGAGCCGGGGACAACTCTGGGCCAGATCTCATCAAAATAATGGTAATGTTCCCATCACTTACTGCTCAACAGGTTCAGTCTTGAGCCTGTCCCATTACAGAGAGTTGAGCCTTAAGTTTCAATATTTCTTCCCTGACACCTATGTTTATGTAAAGGATTGCAGGCCACTGCTAATATTGTTATTGAACTGGCTTTGGGATAGAAACGCTCCTGGTTCCCTTGCAAGAATTTTGGATCAGGATCCAGGAAGCGCAGAGGCACTTGCTAGAGGTGCCCAGGCATGCCTCTGCTGTGTGAGCCTGGGCCACACACCTGAGACTAAAACAAGTTCCTCTGAGGGTCTCCGCAGGCAGAAATCATGCAGCATGCTAAGGAAAGCAAGACCAAAATGATAACTCTCACACTCCTTTGCTTAGCTGTCAACCAGGGCCCCACCAGGAAAAAAAGAACAAATGAAGATTTCGATTAGTATCACTCCAGGGCTTGATATATTTGTGTGGAAGGGTAGAAATCCAAGTGAGAATAATTATGCCACCCAGAAATTAATAATAGTTGGAAGCTGCTGTCTTCCTTCCCCCAGGAAGGGAGTGAGGAGGGAAATAAAGACAGAAGGTGATGTTTTTAGAGACAGTAACCTCAGTTCCAAGGCAGAAGCCAAGGCCAGAGTGGGTCCGTTCTGCCACACAGGGGCTATGGATGAGAAGCAACCGCTGCTACCAAAACAGAACACTCTAGATTCTGACTTCTACCCACCAGCCAGACCCCTCAGAAAACTAGAAGCCCAGCAAAGAGGCACAGCTGGGCTCCCCTGGCATGGAGAGCCAAGCAGAGGGCAACGGACTCTGCTACAGCCCACATGCAGTGGTTCAATTTGTGGTTGAAAACTCAGGCCACAAATTTCCATACTCTTTTTTTTTTTTTTTTTTTTGTCTTTTTGAGACAGGGTCTCACTATGCAGTTCAGGCTGGCCTTAAGCTCACTTTGTCGCTCAGGCTGGTCTCAAACTCCATACTACTTTTTGATGGAGGAGTTGGTGCTACAAATACTTTTGAGAATGGAAAGCCCTGAGTTAGCCATTATTGTTAACTTTTGTTTAAGAAAATAAGGGAAATTTAAGCTTATCAGCTACTATAAAGTGTAAGTGGGATCTATATTTTTTCTGTATGATTACAATCCTCTTTTGTCTGTATGTTTATTAAGGAAGGAAACACACTTCCTTGGGGTAGTCAAAGGCTCACCTTATAATTATCTTCCAAAGCAACCCTAAACCATTTATCCATCCAAAGAAGAAATACAATTGCCTGCCCCAAGAATATTAATTTTAGTGAACTATGAGTGTGTGTTCCAGGAAACAGCATGTGTTTAAATGCTTACTAACAGAAAAAAAATTGCTCATTTGCAATAATAGAATGGCCTTCCACAACAGCAACCATGGAAGAACAGCAGCCACGGCCCTCCGCTATCCCTTGGCCATGGGCCTCAACAAGGGCCACAAGGTGACTAAGAATGTGAGCAAACCAACGCACAACTGCCATCCCAGACGTCTCACCAAATGCCTCAAGTTCCTGCGGGACATGATCCAGGAGATGTGCGCTTGCCCCAAGGACAAGCGCGCCCTCAAGTTCATCAAGAAAAGGGTGGGAATGCACATCTGCACCAAGAGGAAGCGTGAGGAGCTGAGCAACGTGCTGGCCACCGTAAGGAAGGCAGCTGCCAAGAAGGACCGAGCCCCTCTGGAATAAAGCTTTGCAAGAGGAAAAAAAAAATGAAATAACAGAATGTTCTGTTAAAAGAAAAGTACTTCTGCACACAAAACTTATGGTAATTAACTCAATTACTATGTCCCGTTATTCTTTTTCTTTTTAATCGTTTATTTATTTACTTATTTGGTACAGGCTCTCACTATGCAGCTCAGACTTGTAGCAATCCTCCTGTCTCTGCCTCCCCAGCACTGGAATTACAGGCATAATGCCCAGTTTTTTTGGCATGCCCAGGGTTCTGGGACACCCACAGCATATGGTACCAGGGGTCAAACCCAGGTTCTTACTCTTGCCAGGCAGGCTTTTGAATGCTAAGCTATCTCCCCAGCCCTGTCCTGTTATTCTTTTAATGGTCAACAATGCCAGGGGGAAAAAACTGTATATTCTCGATATACAGTATTCTGAGCAATTAAGAAAGTATTTGGAGGTTTCTTGATAGAAATTATTTAAGCAAGGAAATGGTTGGAACAAATTGAACAGCTGACGTAGACACACAGAAAGCAATGTGATTTGGGGGTGCTTCACATAGGAAATAAGACGGGTCTCCGGAGGAATTGCCATGACCCTGACCATGGACTGCCCTGCCCGACTGGTTAGGGAAGACCTGGACTTTAGCTGTGTGTGTGGCTGGAGCAGCACAGAGGACAATGACAACATCTGTGGAGGGAGTGGTGGGTAACAGCCAATTCCACACCAAGGGCTATCTCTGGGCTCTTGGAGCTAGAAATGTCCCCACCCCATTCCCACACAGCTTTCCCTTCCTTTCAGATACCACCTGCTCCCTGAGGTCTTTTCCACCTTCCACAGCCTCCAGTCCATCTTGTTTCATAGCCTTTGGACATCCTGTGATGATGAAATTGCATTGCTGATACAGTAACTGTCGCAGAACAGAGCTAATGCTCTGAGAAGCAAACACAAGTTGGGTGATTTTGTCCTTTTATGAACTTCACAGAGGGCACTCACAAGCACGTAGATAGCAGAGGTCAACCACCACATTCGGCACATAGCTTTGCAGTAACCTCTAAAACAACAGTAAGTAAGAGCAAACTCTAAAATAACAGTAAAAATGTCAGAGTTACTATAATGGCTTCAGGGTCAGGAGCTAAGAGGACTTGCTCAGCTCCATCATAAACTTACAGGTCCACTGGTATATATATGGTCTGATACTCACCAGGGTGGCACTGTATTGATTGATTGATTGCCTTCTTCCCTGGAGAAGGAGCCAGCGATGCATTTGGGTGCTCAGCACAATGCAAATGTTTATCAATATATGATTGCTGGAGCAATAAACAAACTCATAAAGAAAGCAACAGAGAAAGGTCCATTAGTGGTCAGTCATATGTGGGAGGCCGCCCATGGAGAGCATTTTGCTGGAACCAAAAAAATAACCAAGATCAAAATAAGGAAAGGGTCTATTCCCAACAGAGCACATTGTCAAGAGGAACCTCAGGTCAGCTTTTGAGAAAAATTACACCATAAGCATGAGAAAATATGTTTCATTTTTGTGGTAGTACAAGGGTTTGCACTGAAGTAGATCCCTGTGGAGGACCACCAGGGTGACTCTCCTTGAAGGAGGAGCAGTTGATTCCATTTAGGCTGAGATAACCTATTTCCATGTATTGGTATGTACAGAGCTGGCTAGGACCTTTCCTTATCCCTTCCATTGGCTTTAAGCAATGCATATTGGTCCAGCCGAGGTGCTGACAGTAGCCTTTGAAGATGGCATGCATGTTTCTCCCAGAACCCCCACCTGTTGCTTTCTTGTGTGAGCTGGGACAAGACAGGTTGAAGAGCCCATGCTCCCTGCTGTCTGCTGGGATCAGGCCTGGACACAGAGGTTATGACTTCCTGGGGCTTAAAAGGATTACATATCAGAGCTGAAGCATCAGACCCAAATCAACAGCTACTATCTCAGTTGTGTTATGCGGATTACTCTCTGCACATCCTTCTCTCTGCACATGGCAGAGGTGGTTTCAGGCCTCCCACCCAGCCCAGCTCACAGCGCTCACCTACTTCCGGCCATTCTCAGTCACTCCTCCTCAAGCCACTCCCTTCATGAACGAATAAAACCCAGTTCTAGCCCAGGGTTGAGGCCTTTGTTCTGGCTGGACTTAGGACCCCTTGGCTCCTTGGAACGACAAGTATGCCTTGGTGTCTTTATTCTGGCATGGGCTGTACTGGGTGTGGTAGATTGGAATTGACTCACTGAACCTCCAGTAACTTTTCATGAGGTTACAAATATAAACTTCCTGGGCCATGGCAAGGCCTCTCTATACATCCCCAGTTCTCTCTAAATTCTTTTTTAAATTAAACACAGAATCTCAGTAGCTGGATTGCCCAGCCTGCCTCATTCTGCCTGCCAGAATACTGGGATTGCTTGTGTGTTCCTTCATGCCCAGCTGAAATCAGAGGTTGTGTAAGGGAACCAGATGTGGCGAAGGGCCTGAGCTAGCAACTGCAGATATCTCAGAAATGCATGTTCTGGGAATCTTTTTCTTAGTAATCTTTCAGGAGCACCTTCTTTGTACCTAAAGTTGCTCAACAAAGTTGCAAATTGCTTAGGTCCTTATGCTTGGGCCTCCAGAAGGCCCCTTCTCACTAACTGAAAGTTATTTCTGTCCCCTGCTGGTTTGGGTCAGCGTCAGTGTATTGTGCCTATTTAGGACAAACTGGGAAGGACTATTCTCAACAGCAGAATTCTGCTGTTGAGGGTTTTAACCCTTCTGTAGCCAGTGACACTAACAATATTTACCGAGATCCTGCTATGTGTCAGGCTCCCAGCCAAGTCAGTGGGAAGCTAGCAGTGAAGGGAAGGTTTGGTATGTTGATTCTTTCATAGGGACCAATAAAGGGAAAGGAAAAATACAAGCAAATGATTTTTGTCTAGGCAGATAGCTATCTATATATAGGTGGGAGTACCGACAATATGTTGGAACTACCAAGTCCTAAGAAGAAAGTGGACAGGAGGGAGCCTGCGGGCTGCAGTATTACAAAGGGCCGGCCAGGGGTCGGATCCTCTCTAGGATTGTGGATTTGAATCCTGAGACACATGGGTTAGGGCGGCGGCCGGTGGACCCAGGCAGAGGAAGGGGCAAAGGTCCCAAGGCAGGAGGCGGGGTATGGACGGGCAGGGAGCCCATCAGCTTGCAGAGGGAAAAGGAAAGAACAGAAAGAGTTCTGGGCTGGGCGAGCAGGCAGGTCAGACAGCGCTGTGTGCACCCCGAGCCATTTGGGAATTTGGAAAGGCTCGTTCTGGGCCCCCTCTTTGACCTACTGAACCAAACCCGGGGGTGGGCCCCGCAGTCTGCGTGCTTAGAAGCCCTCCTGGTGACTGTGCTGCGCGAGAAAGTTGGGTGCTCCCCGGAGCAGGGAACCCGTTGGTGTTAGGAGGAGTGGTCATCGCGGCCCTCCTTTTTTCCCAGCCAGGGAAGACAGGGGACCCACGCAGCGCTCAGCTGATATGCGGAGCGCTGCACGCCGCGCCCCGCGCCGCCCGTCCGCCCTCCGCGTTCCCGCCCGCCCCCGCTAGTCCCAGGCCAGCAGGTGCAAAGGCTCCCTCGCCAAGGAGGCCGCTCGCCCCGGCTGAGCCCAGCAGGGTGCGGGCGGCCCGGGGACGCGATCTCTTCGCTCGCCCGTCGCCGGGATGCGCGCGGCCACCCAGGTCTCCGGGGACTCGGAGGGGCGGGGACCACGCGGCCGAGGGCTGGGGATTCGCCGCCGCTTCCCGGGGCATCGCTGATGCAAAGCCGGGTTGGGGCGCGCGGCCGGGCCAGCGCCCTCTAGGCAGCGGAAGTGGAGCTTGCTGTACATCCGTCCTCCCCGCCTCGCAGAGTTGGGAGAAGGAAGGCTGGGGGGTGTGGAAAATAAAAGGAAAAGTCCCGGCACCATGTAGGGCAGCGCCCCCCGCCCTGGCACCGCTGCCGGCCGGGGACCCCCAAGCTGCGGCCATGAACGCGAGCGGCGAGGCCGAGAGCTTCCCGGGCCCCGTGCAAAGTAAGTACTGTTCCGGGCGCTGTGCGCGCTCCGGGGCCCGGGCCCAAGCACGCCCGCGACGCAGCCAGCAGGCCCGGGGCCCCGAAATCAGGGTGACGGCCGCGAGCGGCGAGGCGAGGACCTGACGGGCGCGCGGTGCTGGAGGAGGGGGGAGGGCGGGCCGGGCTGCGGGTGCGGGTGCGCCCCAGCAGGCGATGGGCGGGACACGGTCCCCAGCCGTTGGGGACCCCGGAGCGGGCGAGGTGGGGGAGGGAGGGCAGGCGATCGGGACCTTCGCCACCCCCGGAATATTGCCACCCCTCCGGGCGGAGTTTGGAAAGCTGGAGGGAGGGAGCGTGTCGGGTAACCAGGGCAACCCTAAAGGGAAAACTTCTGCCTCAGTGGTGCAGGTTTGGACCAGCCCGAGGATTAAAGGGTCTCGGGCGCGTTACAAAACCTTTTCAGCCTTAGAGGCTGGGGCCTGAATGGGCAACGTGATCGCAGCCCCTTTCTTTGAGTGTTGGGTTTATTTTCATTTTTTTTCTGAGGACATCACCCCTTTTGAAGTTCCTGGTTTCGCGCACCCCCCGCCCCACCACCACCTGTGCATCGTGTCCCAGTGTGTGGTCCGGGGAATGAGCGCACACTGGCCACTTGGCAGGGTGAGCGTGTGTGGGGAAAAAAAGAAGAAAAACCAAAAAGGCTCGGAGGTCCCCGCCCAACAGACGTGGGGTGGGCGGAGCGCCCGCCTTCGCCACCTCCCGGACGATGCTGTAGTGCAGAAGTCTCAGGAAGACCCTCACACGTACTAAGTGCTCAGGTTGGCACTTGTTCTTCTTGGCCGTTTGGAGAGCTGAGCTCTTCGGCGTGGCTAGACGTTCCCCACACACCTCATGAAAAATACAGATTTCCCCCAAACCCCACCTCCCCGCCCCGTTAGGACTCGGCATCTCCTGGTTGGAAGAGTAACAACCCCACCGGGAAGATTTTTGGGATAGGGTGGGCGGGGCACTGCTGGCCTTTTCCGAACAGCCTCATTTAATTCTATCTACAACGTCCAGGAAATAGAAATCGCCCTGCTCATTTTGCAGCGAGAAAAACCCAGGTCCAGAGTCACTGTGGGTGGCAGCGTGAGGGTCACAAGGAAGGGGTAGGTCATGACTTAGGCATGAACCACTCACTCCTCGAAACATTATTTGGAGTCCGACCCTACCCCCAGCCTAGGTATCAGACCTGTTCCATAATTAAGGAATCACCTGCAATGCCCATCACTTCCTTTGTCCCCACCTTGTTTTCTCTTGCTGCCTTCCTGGTAACTCTGGAACTACAGGGAGGCTGAGATTCACAGGAGGAAGGGTGTCTCCTTCCAACGCCATGTGCAAGGACTTAGGACAGATCTCTGTTGGAGGGGACACAGACCATCACCATGGGAAGCCCTGGGCCTCTCCGTAATTCCAAAGAATCTTGCCTTAGACCTGGGAAAAATTGGTGATGACATAAAACAAGTTTTCAGCAAATTAGGTGCATTATATATGCAATTTTAGGTATGATGAAAATAATGTTTTGTAAGATCTATATGGAAAGATGATAAGTATTTTTCTCCTTCATGTTTCTCTCAAACATGAGCTTTCTTATAGTATGCAAAAAAAAATTAAGGTTCTTACAGTAAAGACATTTTTTTTTTTTTTCAGAACCAGGGATTGAACTCAGGCTGTTGTGCTTGCCAGGGAAGCACTTATTCCACTGAGCCATCTCCCCACCCCTAAGACATTCTATTACCTTAGTTAACTAGCATTTATGTAATACTTTCTAATATAGTGCCAGAAATATGCCAAGTGCTTTGCAGATACTCACTCTTGGTATCATTACTAGAGAAAAACAACATCTTTGTCTGTTAAGAATGAATTTTAGGGGCCAGGGAGATGGCTCAGTGGAATAAGCGCTTCCCTGGCAAGTGCACGTGCCTGAGTTTAATCCCTGGTCCCCCCCCCAGAAAAAAAGAATGAATTTTAGCAGTAAGTGACAGAAATGTGAAATGTAGTAGCCTAATAAGTCTGGAATTGGTTGTTACCAAAGAGGATTAGAGGCCTGATGGAGCAAGTCCAGATGAGTAAATATCTTGATATTTTCCTCAGAGTTACAAGATGGCTGCAGAAGCCCTAATGTACTGAAAGCCAAGAGGAGGGGGAGCAATGCAAGCTCTTTCTGTTCCGTTTTCACCAAGAATTCCAAACTTTTTCCTGAAGCCCTTCTAGCAGTGTTCTGAAGGGGCTCACAGGCATGTAAGTGGCAGAGATTCTTTGGACCAGTAGCTGTCATAGCAGAGGGGTATTTGGAAAGGTCAAGGATCAGTTTTCATAATGACTTGTTGGTTGGAGCAGGAGAGGCTGCCCGTCTGTCCTGCAAATTGCAAGGTGGCCTTGCACATCAGAAACAGTCTTGGGCTACAGATAGAGCTCAGTGGTGGAAGTACCTGCCTGGCAAGCACAAGGTGCCAAGTTCAATCCTCAGTACTGCAAAAAAAAAAAAAAAGAGAGAGAGAGAGTCCTGGAAGAAAATAGCCACTGGGACCTACAAGCCACCACCTGCATCCAAGCGCAGTGCAGGTGGAACAGAATCAGGTTTCTGTGTACAGGAAAGAAGAGGGAGGTGGACAGAGCACTGGGCCAACACCCAGCCTTGCCTGCCCCTCCCCCCTGCCTCTCATCTGATTTGCATCATCACTGAGCACTGCTGGGAACTAATGTGTGACCTTTTCTTTGTCCCATGAAGTTGCAGGCAGCACAACGGTGCTGGTGGAGCTGACCCCCGACATCCACATCTGTGGCATCTGCAAGCAGCAGTTTAACAACCTGGATGCCTTCGTAGCCCACAAGCAGAGTGGCTGCCAGCTGACCAGTGCTTCCGGGGCAGCCCCCAGCACGGTCCAGTTTGTATCAGAGGAGACAGTGCCAGCCACCCAAACTCAGACCTCCACCAGAACCATCACTTCTGAGACCCAAACCATCACAGGTACCAGCAGGGTGTCAGGGGTTGGAGGGGACCTGGATACATACAGCCCAGACACCTCAGAGAAACTTGTTAAAATACCTTCCCAGGGCCCACTCCCTAGGGCTGCTGATCCATTATTCTTAACAAGCTCCGTTGGGAAGCCAGCTGCCCAGCCAGGCCTGGGAGCTGCTAGGTTTCAACAGTGTTTGTAGTTCAAGGTGTTGTCCCATGGGAAGCAAGACAGACAGAAACCAGGCTTCTAGATCAAAATCTATCTACCTAGAAGGCCTAGCAGGAAAACCGTGACAATGAACAAAGAGTTGTTTTGGGTGGTGAGAATACGTGTGAACCCGGAGTTTATAGTACTTGTGTGAATGAACAAAAGACAGTGATTTTTTTTTTTTTTAGTATTTATTTATTTATTTATTTTTATTTTAATTTTGTTTTATTGAAGCACAAATATCGATGAGACAGTTTTAAGATACCTTGACAAGATGGATTTCATAAATTAATACATTGTAAACTGTTTTCATAATGTTTTGGTATCATAAGGTGTATACGTGATATTATACAATAGTGTTTTTTTAATAGGAAAAATATTTTATTTTATTATTATTTTTATTGAAGAACAAATAGCAAAGAGACAGTTTCAAGACAAATTCATAGGGCAGATTTGACAAATGAATACATTGAAAAATGTTTTCATAATGTTTCGGTGTCGTACAAGGTGCGTACATACTTACAGGCACTATTATAGCATATGTCTCTAATCAGTGAATGAGGAGAGTACAGCTATATACCTATCTTATTTCTCTACAGCTGATTTATATCATAGATAAGACAGTGATTTTTTTTAAAAAATCTACAAATATATAGGCACGGATGATATCTGTCATTTTGCTGTTGACTAGGAAGACAGAAAAGCCTATCACAACCCTCTTCTCATTGTGTCCACTCAACCTGTCAAGTTGAGAGATCAAAAAAAGAATTTTTTTTTTGGCTGGCTGAGCCCACCCTGAGGGCAGGGCTAGCACAGCATGTGGTGCTGGGATCGAACCACGGTCCTCTGCCCCTGTCTAAACTTGCCTAAGCAAGTTAGATCACTGAGCTATCTCACCAGCCCAAGAGATCAAAACTTTAAGTACACAAAATGAGTCCATGAAATTTCTAGAATAAATGTACACACACACATACACAGATATATACCTGTCCCCACACTCCCACACTTATATCGATATAATCTGCCTAAAGGGGACCAGACAGAAAACTTTATAGAGGAACCCCTTTGTGAGATACTATGGTATATGAGTACGTAGGAACGTACCACTGCGTATCATAGGGCAATGGAAAAATGTATTCCTTACTTAAAGGCATTCAAACTTAAATTTTAAAAATATATTGATGCACCTGCCAAAGAAGGTGGGTTGCAGAGAGACTCCCACCAAGGAAAAGAATCATGGATCCCAGGGAGGGTTACATTTTTTTCCAAAGTAAAATATGAAGAGTTGAAAGACAGACTTGGGGGAAAATACAGCAGCTATGAGTAACATCCTTCAGATACCTTACAAAGAACACCTAAAACCAGTAAAAGCAGAAAAGAAAAAAAAGAAGCGATGAAGTCATTAAGGGCAACAGGTGATGCACAAAGAGCCGCAGAGTGCAAAAGGCTGCGCCTGCAAATTAAAGTAAGGACACAAGACACCTTCATTCTCCAGGGGTGCCAGTGTGTATAACGGGGACCATTTGGTGGCATCTTTCAAATTTTAAATTTTAGAGTGCTGTTTTAACACGTGTCCACACCCACTTGCTTATCCCACATCTGGGTGTTTATTCTCCAAGCCTTCAAAAGAACCCTAAATGGTCAATCCTTTGCAGTTTGGACAGCTCCATCTGCCCTCTCCTGGGCTGCGAGACCTTCCTGCATTTGCCCCAAGACCTTGAGGTCTGCCACAGTCTGTGCACACAGGATCTGGCTTCACAGGATGCTGCTTCCAACCCTCCCTCCATGTCCTGCAGCTTGTGAAAGAGCCCCACACCTTCAGGCCTGGGCACCCTGGCAGGCACTGTTCTCTTTGCCAGGAACCAGCTTGGCTCCCCTTAACAGCTGGACTCAGGCTAAAGCTGTTTCCTCAGCGTCCATTGCTGACACCGCAAACAGTCACACCTGACACCCATCCATAACTAGGTTGTTGTTAGGGACACAGAGTTGAGGTCCCCATCATTGCTTCATTGGTACCATGAAGCCAAGGCTGAAGGCCACTTGGTATATGGCACCCTCCCTAGTGCACAGAAGGGCCCCAGCATGAAGGAGCGCCCACCTCAGTGTCAGTCAGTGTCACATCCACTGAGGAGGCTGCTTCTGCTTCCGCCCTACAGGTCTGATACTCAAACCCACTCTTTGATTCCCACTGTCCTGTTCAGCCTTGTGATGCCCAAGTTGTGCACTGCCCTGCCCAACAGGACGGGCCTGAGGTTGGTCCTCTCTGTGCCCAGCTAACAGGTTTTTCCTGTCCAACAAGGAGGGAGACACAAGCTGCAGAGCCAGGCTGTTGGATTCACATCCCATCCACTGGCTGGTGGCCCCAGCCTGTTGCACGTTTCTCTCCTCTCAGTGAATAGTTCATGTGTTATGTGGGGACTGTGTGATGGTCCCCATAGTGGCCAGAAGGCAGTCATACATGCTAGGCAAGTGCCCCACACTTACTGATGCAGAGGCCAGCGAACAGGTGGGGCAGGGACTGTGCAGCCTGCCCAAGTCTTGTTGCTGCCTAACTCAGCTGCCTGATCCTGTGGCAGCCACACAAGCAGAGTCCTGCTTCCTTTTACCTTTTACACCCAGGTGTTTCTCGGGGCCCAACCTTCCCCCAAGTTTGGGTTTCCCTGTTCTACTAGCGATCTGTTCCCAGTCCCTTAGGAGCTTGTTACAGATGCCAGTGCCTGGCTCCACCTGCATCATCAGCTGTAGAGGGTGCAGCTCAGGTATCTGCATCTTTAACAAGCTGGGGGTGGTTCCAGGTCTCGCTGCCTGTGGCCACAGTGATTTTCCCAGATCCCCTCATTGTTTGTCCTTGATGCAGCCCAACCCATCCTTACTCGCCTCTTATGTCTCCGCTCTCCCCAGTACTAGTAGAGCACACAGTAACGTGTACTCTGCCTGCTAGCTTTAAGACCTGCCATTATTTGGCATAAGCTTTCAGAATTTTCATATAAAAGGAGTAAAATCAGATGGGGATGCACTGAAAGAAAATTAGAGTTCTCACACGCTTGCAAAATTCGTGGGTTAGAATCATGGAACTTTGGAATCAAGCCCCCAGGTTTCTGTTTGGTTTGGGCCTTGGTTTTTCCCAGTACTGAGGTTGGAATCCAGGGCCTATACATGCTGGGCAAGTGGCCCCCACTGAGCTACACCCCAAGCCTGGTCTCTAAGTTTGAATCTTGACAGATCCTTAGGAATCATATCATGTCGCCAACTTGAGCACCTAGTGTCTCATTTTAAAGTGGAAAGACAATAGGGTTTGTTACCCAAGAGTCTGGGTTCCTGGGATAGCTACCTGGAACAGAGCCATGGATGCAGCACTCGTGAGCCTCAGGACCTGGGCAGGTGACTTACAACTACAATTCTACTTTCTGCACAGTGATGTCAACAACTTAGAGAAGGTTTAATTTGATTTACAGTGTTAGGGAACTCCATCCATGGTTGGCTGGCTCCCAAGTAGATGTGGAAGGCTCAGCTTGAGTCACAGGACTTGGAAACAGAGCCAGGGAACAGTGCCAAAGGGTACAGACCAGGAACCAGATATGATATCTAAGGTCATCCTCTGTGACCACTCAGACACACCCTCAAGTATACCTTATGGAGCCCCTGGGCCTTTTGGAGCCCAGCCAAGCTAACATATGCACTGTGCTCTTCTGTTCTATGGACAGTTTCACAGCATCAGAGCCAGGCCACCTTGGACCACATTCGAGTGAGACCAAACTAGGACTGCTCCGTAGCCATTGTCCAAGTCCAGAAAGATACGGGGGCATCACCAATCTTCCCCACTCCCCATTCATCTGAGGGATGGCTAGGTCTTTGCCTATTAAAGCATAGGTCATAGAAGTGCACTTGTTCCCAACAGCTCCTAATACAGTCTTTCCTAAGCCCTCCCCAAAAACATCAAACATAGCATACACACACGTGCACACACACCACCCAACCTACAGTAAGGTCTGCAGAATTCCATAGGCGGTTCCCTCGCTGCAGTGATGATTCAAGCTGATTCAACTACAAGTGTGTCCTGGTCACTTTTGGCCAGAGAACAGTGACATCGGAAAGGCAAGGTCACCTAATTGATTTTGAAAACCTTCAGAAGGAATCTCAAGGTCCACTTTGGCCAGGAGCCTCAAATCCATGAAGTTTAGCCCATTAGACTATTAATCTACCTGCACATGGGGGAGCCCAGTGAGTCTTGTTTTCTTCCCACAGCCTAGGCCTGGTGCATCTGAGGCATACAGTAAAGCCCTCATGGCATGAAGGCAGGGAAGAGCTGCTGTAGGAACTAAATGGGCTGACGTACCCAAAACACTGGGACATGGCACTCGTCCATCCCAGGGACCCAGGAAAGGGAGTTTCGGGGTGCTCGTGTGCTTGGTGCTGGGACTGAGATCATAGGGATGCATGTAGCTGAAAAATCCCAAGCCCTTTGCGGGGGAGGAAGACTTGGTCACATGGCGTTCACACCCCACTGTTTGTGACACATGCAGCATAAAGGTGCAAGGTATTCACAGTGCAGCTGTCCCAACCAAGAGAGCCGGAGGGAAAAATGTCTGAATGAGATGAAATATCTAACGGGCCTCAGAAGATGCATTAGCTTTGGGAAGGAAGCAGGTGGAGGGACCCTGCAGTGGGTTGGAGCAGTGGGGATGAATCACACAGAGCACCAGTGGAAGGCGCGGTGCTCTAGCTTGGGCTTTCCTTCATGTTGTCTAACATGTAATTCAATGAATCAGTGAGGACTGGGCGCTGACAGTGTACTGGTCAGCTTTTCAGTAGCTGGGACCAAATACCTGGCTCATAAAGGCGGAGACATGAGGTGGTTCACAGTCCCAGAGGCTGCAGTCCATGGTCAGCTGGCTCTGAGGCCGAAACGGCAGAGTGAGAGGATGGGGAGGAAAAAAGCTGCTCGCTCCTTGGCAGCCAGGAAGCACAGGGCAGGAGAAGAGCACAAGAGGAAGGGGCGGGGACCACATAGGCCCCAGCGTCAGGACTATGGGACCACCAAGCCCCTCCCCACACACCCAGAAGTGTGCTTCACACCGTCTGTAGGCAGCTCAACCCAGTCAGGTTGACAATCGAGATTAATTGTCCTAAGAAAATGACGAACTATCAAATAATAATAGCTAGTTATATATGTGCTGTGCATTTTTCCAAGTATTTTATATGAAGTCATTTGTCATTAACATACATTAGGTAGGAATAATTATTAGCCCCATTTGATTAATGGTGAAACTGTGGCACAAGGAGTTAAATAACTTGCCCAAGATGACAAGGACAGAAGAGGGCAAGATTAGGTCTTCGAGCCAGGCTCCCTGGTTGCAGAACCTGTTCTCTTAAACACCACCCTGCTGGCCTCTGAGGTTAGTCCTCACTGCAAGGCTTCACAGACTTACTGGTACAGGACAGCTGCTTGCCCCTCCCCGGACCTCTCGTCCTGGAGATGCCATCCCAGTGGGTGGAGCAGAGTCCTAGATACAGAGCCAGCCTGTGAATCATTGGGTTAGTTCGTAGGTTTTCCATTGTTCATAACAATACCAAACTAAAAGGACAAGCAGTAAAGACATTTATCATCCCTTCCCACCCCCAAGCAGAGAAAAGGTGAGGCAGCTACAGGAGGCTGGTTCCACAGCTCAATGGCATCACTTTCTTTGCCTGTCCTTGCCAAGCTCTCAGCCCCTCCGCAGACCCTCCCTCATACCAAGCCCCATTAAGTGGGCCACAGTGGGACTGTGTGAGAGAACACTTGGGAAGCTTATTAACATACCCCTATGTAAAGACCCCTACCCCAGCACCTCCCGCCTGGACAAGTGGGAGGACCATTAGACCAGGAGAAGGGGGAGGGAGGTGAGAAATACGCCGAAGGCAGCATGTAGCACATCCAAGTACTCGATGGCTCTGAGGAGTAAAGAGTAGAGGGAACGATGGCACACGGAATGACTCTCTGTGCTAATCATGTTGTTCCTGTTTGGAGGGTTCTCTTGCTGGGAAGATTAATTTTCTGATGTTTTGCTGACCTACAATTCAAGCCAAAAAGGAGATTTTATTTAGAAGGATTGAAAATGATAGAGAACTGGGGGCAGATATGCAGCTGGATCTTTAGAAAGAGTTTGAACTGGAAGCTAGAACTGTATTAGGACTTCCTAGAACTTCAGAACTTGAAGGGTCTTCCCTTCATCACTTGGATCTCGGCACCACACTTAAGTACTGAGTTAGAGCCCACGTTTTAATGAGGTCCCATGACGATCTGTGGCCCCCTGACCACTGGCGAAGCTTGCTGCCCACATGACTCTCCCAAGGTTTGGACCTGTCTTTATCAAAAGGAAAGACCACAGCAAACCCCAGTAACACTTAGTCCCACTTGCGAATTCCAGGCAGTGAGTCTGAGTGCCTCAGCTGCCATCAGGTGTCTGCTGCTAGACCAATCAGCAATGGCAGAGGGGGCATGGCCAGGGAATCCACCAATCAGTGAAGACCACACACACACACACACACACACACACACACACACACACACAGCTCAGAGATGACCCAAGGGCTGACTGGGAAGGGGCAGATATGCAAATATCTGCCTGGAAGAGAAAGAAGTGAAGTTCCTCTCCAAACGCTAATCCTGAGTTTGCAGTCCCAGTGCCTTCCTGAAGACCATGCACCCTAAATAGCAGTCTTAAGCACAAAAACACATTAGGAGAAAAAACAGAGAGAGAGAAGAAAATCTCTGAAGGAGTGGAAATGAGACATTTGTATCACAGGTCTTTCACCAATGAAGGCATGTGAATAGCTAAAGGCTTCAGAGACAATCTTCGCCACTTACCTCAGTCTCAGTCCTTTACATTGTCAATTAGCATAAGACAAACTAAGGTGACCCCTCTTTGCCCAGTGAAACAATATTGCCAATAGACAAGGAAAAAAGGCAACGCAAATTCTTTCATTTTTCTGAAATGACCTTACAAATATGTATCATAAAGCAGCAAACCCTCTCACCATTTTGCCTCTGTTCTTCAACTTAAAGGAATGTATGTGAAGAAGCTAGGAATATGTTAAAAATAGTGGAGAGTTGTTACTTACAAAAGTGAATACTAGGGCCAGGAAGACAACGCAGCTGCATATGCACCTCACTGGCATGCACAAGGTTCCGAGTTCAATCCCTGGTACCAGCAAAAAAAAAAAATTATACCTAAAAACCTCCATAGTGTCCAGGAAAGAAAAATGCCTTAATTACATTACCCTACAACCAAAGTGATGAGTTGTTATGCCACCATTAGAAAATGAGTTTTGGATAAAATGTCAAAATGCTTTGACATAGCAAAATTATTAATAATAAAGAGAAAGAGAATATGAAATGATTTAAACCATGATTCTAGTTTTATGCTTCTGGAATCTGTATGCAAATCGTGTGTTCATCATTTAGTTGATCTTTAGTTCAGCGTGTGTTCTGAGCGCCTGCACCCACCAGCCCCAGTGGTCAATGCTAAGAGTCCGTGGCTGAGCGACAAGCTGTCCTAGTGTGGCCATCCACCCCGGTAGAAGAGCACATGCTCCTTCTGTAGTTCTGCTAATTATTTAATCACAGTAGAAAGAAGAGAGGAGGCAGAAAAGTACAGCCTATAATGTAAGTCTGTATATCTCCTTGTTGCAACAGCCCTGGGCAGTTTTTATGTTCCTCTCTACTATTCTGTACTCCCCAGATTTGCTACAATTAGTTACCTTTTACAGTGGCACTTTGGTTTCACGAACACTTTCGTTTGCAAACAGTTGAGTTCACACACGGAAGTGTTTGGCAAAACTTTGCTTGTGTTCCCAAGCTCTGCATTAGACGATGGATAAAGCCAGCCACAACCATCTCCTGCATGAACAGGGGCATGGCCATTGTTTCCAGAGTTGTGGGACAAGTTAAGTTGATGAACCAAGGTCCTGCTGTATTGTGTAAAAATAATAAACTATTACTACAAAGAGAAAGGAACTCAGTGGGGTTATCAAATTGAAAAAGGCAAAGAGAAAGCAAAATGGATTTGGAGGTAGGAAAGCCAGTCTTGGTTAAGGGACATTTTGGGGGAAAAGGAATTAAGTTGGTCTGTGTGTGCACTGCAGGTTTAAGATACCAATGACTTCAAACTTTAGAGACAAAAATGTTGGTTTTCCATGGAATCCGTGTATCGATCTTATAGCTTTAAGCAGCGTCAAGACCTAAGATGCTTGTGCTTAGAAACCCACAGCGAAACACAACAGCCTCTGGGGTGTGCACTTGAGCCCGTGGGGAAGTCAGACAGGGAAACCCCACGAGACAGCACCCGAACTGAAAGTCAAGACAGGCATGTGGAACTTGATCTGAGTGCCATGCATGCCAGCACTGGGGTGAAGTATTGGGCCTTTCTGCATAAATCTACCAAGGAGACCCCTATGTAAGGCAAAGGTCCTTGCTATTTGTTAACCAGCAAAGGAGCCAGAGGATGTTCTCAGGGGGACAAGATGTGCTCCCACCAGCACACTGTCCACCACTGGCCATGAGAGAGCCCCTTTGGGAGATCTCAGAGACTAGGTTGTCCCAGCTGCCTTTGCTTCTCCATAGGTGCCCTGCAGTTCCCCAAGGCCAGTGCCATTTGCTACAGAAGATTGACATACAAATGAACAGAAATCTGTCCCTGCATGAAGTTCCAGTAATACCAGCTGACAACTGTCAGGCACTTGCTGAGTGGCCCACTGTCCCTTGAACCTTTACTCTAGTGACATGATCTCATCCCTGAGGTCCCTGCTCATGTTCCTATTTTATCAGCAAAAAAAAGTCTGAGGAGCAGAGAAGTGACTTGTTCAAGACTTCACAGC